>JADRCD010228157.1:0-22639 GCA_019843815.1 Montemys delectorum | reverse complement strand
GCGCATCCTCTCCCACTGAGGCCAGACAAGGCAGCCCAGCTGGGAGAACATATCCCCCACCATACAGGCAACAGCTTTTAGGATAGCCCCTGCACTAGTTGTTCAGGACCCACGTGAAGACCAAGCTGTACATCTTCTACATTTGTACAGAGAGGCCTAGGTCCAGCCCGTGTATGTTCTTTGGTTGGTGGTTCAGTGTTTGAGAGCCCCAAGGGTCCAGGTTAGTTGATTCTGTTGATTTTCAGTGGAGTTCCTATCCTCTTAGGGACAGAAAAAGACTTTTTAAAAATAACTTTATACTGTCTAATCAGGAACTTGTAACAATTTCCTTTCATAGAGGACTTCATAAGAGATTTTTTTTCTATTTCTATCATGTTTAATGTTTCAAATAGACTTTAAAAACTGGTTGAGTTCATATTACTTTTAGCTTCAGAAGATATCATGTATATTTAAGAGGCATTTAACTATTATTTGACAACTTAAAAATGTCAATACTGGCCGGGCGGTGGTGGTGCACGCCTTTAATCCCAGCACTTGGGAGAGGTAGAGAGGCAGGCGGATTTCTGAGTTCGAGGACAGCCTGGTCTACAGAGTGAGTTCCAGGACAGCCAGGGCTACACAGAGAAACCCTGTCTCAAAAAAACAAAAAAACAACAACAAAAAAAAATGTCAATACTGAGTTGTATATTTTAAAACAAATTTTACTAGTTTAATAAAAAAAAAATCCTTTAAAAAATAACTATTGAGATGCAGTTCAAATATTTATTCCATTAATACATTAAAAGTATACAATTCAGTGGTCTTAGTATACTGTATTTTGGATTTTCTAAAGTCTGATAGAGGATATGTAGCATAAAACTTTCCATTTTAAAGGGCTAGGCTAGCTCTGTGGTAAAGTGCTTACTTAGCAAACACAGGCCCTGGGTTCCATCAACAGCCTTGAAGAAAAAGAAAAAAATTGCTATTTTAAGCACTCTCCAGCATTCCACTCCATGGTGTTAAGAGCATCCCCAGGGGCCTGCAGCCCTCACCACAGCCACTTCCAAAGTGTATTCTTTACCCAAATGAGAACTCTGACCGTTACACAATGACTCCCCGGTACCTCTACCCCTTGGTGCTTTGTAACCACTAAACTGCTCTCACAAGGAGGACTTTTAAGAAGTTGGAGTTATTAACTCTTTAAATAATGAATTCTATTTTAAAAGCAGTTTTAGGTTCACATTAAAATTAAGTGGAAATTAAGAGTCTAGTAATGTCCTTGCCCCACATTAACATCTTCAACTTCTACTGGCCTACATCATCGTGGTTCCTTTCAAATATTCATTATTGTATATGTATGATCTATGTATGATGTAGCGATGGGCATGTGTGCTCAGCACATTTGAGAAGATCAGAGGACAACTTGTTGAAGTCAGTTCTGTCCTCCCTACTATTACGTAGGTTTTTAGGAAATCAAATGTTGGCCATCAGGCAGAAAGCGCCTTTATTTGCTGAGCAATCTTTCCTGCCCAAAATAGTCCTCTTGCTACAACTGATGACCTGACACATGTGCAGAGTCCCCAGTTTGCATTCTTTTGAAGATTTATTTTCATTATTTTGTTTTTGTTTTTATTTTTATTTATTTATTTATTTATTTTTTTGAGTTTCTCTGTATAAGCCCTGGCTGTCCTGGAACTCACTCTGTAGACCAGGCTGGCCTCGAACTCAGAAATCTGCCTGCCTCTGCCTCTCAAGTGCTGGGATTAAAGGTGTGTGCCACCACCGCCCGGCTAGTTTCATTATTTTTAATTGTGTACGTGTGTGTGTGTGTGTGTGTGTGTGTGTGTGTGTGCATGTGTGTGTGTGTGATACACACGTGAGTATAGACACTGACACTGGAGTTACAGGCCACTGCGAGTTGTCTAACATGGGTGCTAGGTCCTCTGTAAGAGAATCAAATGTTCTTAACCACCTAGCCCTTGGTTGTATATTCTGTGGGTTTAAATAAATATATACTGTCATGTCCATCACATTTAACTGTCCTAAGAGCCCTCTGTATTTGCCTGTTCATCCCACATTAATTAATCTATGTAGTGAATGAACTTTCATGCTGAGAAGATTGAGGCATTTACATTTTCACCTTATTCTTCCATTCTCAGTCTTTCTTCATTATATTATTTGCATACATTGTTGGGGTTTTCATATACTTCAGTAACCATAATTGCCATGATTGCAGAATTACTTTGTTTACATCATAGTTTTCCTTGGATAAATTTGTCTATGATGTATCTTTTAGTTTGTTGGGTTTTAATACCAGATAATATTTTTAAAGAAGATGTTACCCATATCTTAGCCCCTAAATTAATATTTCAGAGATTTGCTGACATCACACCTAAACAGTTTAGCTGGGTATAAATTCTGGTTCCTAAATTCTACCTCTTAGAACCTTGCAGATATTACTCGTGGAACTTCTAAAATTGTGTTGCTATAAAGTCTGATTCTCCCCAACCCATTTCTCTGGACCCTTCCTTATACTTCTTTTTCTCTGTCTTTTAAGGTCAGTGATTTTTTTTTTTTTTTTGGAATGTGCCCTGTGATGTTATTTATAACATCGTTTTTTTTTCCCCCATAGAACGTAGAATATGAGTTAATCTGTAGGGTTAGGCTTGTAATTTAATTTATTATCTTGTTATTTTTAAGAAGTTCTGGAGAAGCTATGGAAATGACTTAGTGCATAAAGTGCATAAAGCATGGGGACCTGACTTCAGATTCCTCAGAACTCACATAAAAGCCCAGTGTAATGGCATGCAACTGTACTTTAGTGCTGGAGAAGTGGATAGACACAAGAAGCTCCTGGGTGCTCACTGTTCAGCCACTATAGCCAAAATAGTGAGCTCCATGCTCAGTGAGGTAGACTGTCTCAAAACGTAAGGCGAGAGGTAATAGAGGAAGGCCCCTGACGCTGACCCCTGGCTTTGCATGTTCACATGTGTGTGCAGACATAAGCCACGATGTGCTTAAACAAATCTATTTATTTATTTATTTATTTATTTATTTATTTATTTAATGTACACTGTAGCTGTACAGATAGTTGTGAGCCTTCATCTGGTTGTTGGAAATTGACTTTAGGACCTCTGCTTGCTCCAGTCAGCCCCGCTTGCTCTGGTACACCCCTCTCGCTCCAGTGGACCTCACTCGCTCAGTCCGTACTCGCTCCGATCCAAAGATTCATTTATTATTACATCTAATGTACACTATAGCTGTCTTCAGACTACCAGAAGAGGGTATAAGATCTCATTATGGGTGGTTGTGAGCCACCATGTGGTTGCTGGGATTTGAACTCAGGACCTTTGGAAGAGCAGTCAGTACTCTTATCTGCTGAGCCATCTCTCCAGCCCCAGCAAATCTTATTGTTTAAAAAGAACGGTTCTTGGGGCTGGAGAGATCGCTCAGTGGTTAAGAGCACTCACTGCTCCTCTGAAGGTCCTGAGTTCAATTCCCAGCAACAACATGGTGGCTCACAACCATCTGTAATGAGATCTGATGCCCTCTTCTGGTGCATCTGAGGACAGCTACAGTGTACTCACATACATTAAATAAATAAATAAATCTTTAAAAAAAGAACGGTTCTTATGACCTATTTCAGTACTTAGCTTGCTGTTCTATCAGCCCATCTTGCTGCAGGTGCATCCCAGTCATGTATGTGAGGGAGCCTCTGTTGCTAGGGAGCCTCTGTTGCTAGGGAGCCTCTGTTGCTGCCACGGCTGCATTTCTATCTTAGTCTTCTCCCATTTGCTCTGTAAGTTCCTCAGACCCACTCAAGTCATCTCCAGTTTTTTTGTCATGGTTTTGCCTATGGTGTACCTTAGCCATATTTTTTCCACATTCGCGTTCCCCCCACCTCAGCTAGCTTTCTGTTATCTCTCTTTATTGTTGAATTATTTCTCATTCTATCCCATGTGCTCACTTAAGCAGAGTACGTACTAAGTTTCCATATTTCTTTTTTCCCCTCCATCACAGCAACGTATCTTAGGGGCCACACAACTAGGAAAATAATGTCAAGTTTTGCAGTTAGATCCAACAGGGAATGCCACCCTGTGACCTTGTCACGTTTTGTTACCTTCAGAACTGAGTCCTCTCTGTTGCTGTTGATCCCTTCCTACTGTCTGAGTGCCTGCCTGCCTGCCTGCCCACCCGCCCGCCCGCCTGCTTCCGTAGGTCCTTGCAAGCACAGCATAGTCCCCGTGCGTGCATCGCCCAGCCTGACATGCAGCTGCAGTCTTGATCTTCATTCACTGCCTCACCGTTCTCAGAATGGTCTTAGGACTAAGATTTGCTTATTATCGAGCTCTCCTGGGTCGTGGGAGCCACCCTGAATCCTGTGCTTTGGTGTTGGTACTGTGTCTCTGTCTTCGGCTCCCATGTGGAAGGGTGGACACCATCTGTGTGGTTACAGATCACCAGGAAGCTTGTCTGTGGAGAGAGCGTCATTATGTTCTTTTTTTTAGAGATGTGCCCACAGAGCCTCTGAAAGCCAACAGACTACTGGTGTCTGCAGCTGGCCAGGCTCTTAAGATTTCATCCCTGGACATTCCTTTGAGAGACCAAGACCTTTAGAGAGCATGCTTTGTCTAGACTGCAGATCCTACTTTGACCCTAGGCTAGAAGCCTGCAGCCTTGCCTGGTGGGCCAGGAAGCCCCCAATAAAGAGCAGGTGGTCTGCTGTGAATGACTAGTTAAGAGCCTAGACTGCTGGCTGTCTATAGAATATGTTCCACGATTCAAATGATAAACTGTGACGTACCCCGGGGTCATTGTTCTTACCCTGGTGCAGTGAGGGAATACACTGGCTCAGAGAGCGCCATAGGTCTGCGACTCTAAGCCTTATCTTTTCTCTGGCCAGCAGATACAGGTTCAGCTTGATAGGATTTGTAGAGATGGACTCTGATTGGCTGAAAGGACCATCTTGTGGACTATAACCCAAATGAATGTGGGAACTTGAATCAGTGGTACCTGTGAGCTTTGGGTTAATTGTCCATTCTTATGTGAAGAAGTAATTCTAGGCTGGCACAGGCCAACTCTGGTCCATTTCTGGGGCTCTCCCCCCAAAGTGTTGTGAAGGGTTTCTTTCTATCCCATTGGCAGATCTGAAGTTTCTCAGCCCACTGGAAACCCATATGCTGTAGAGCCATGGCAACATTTGTGTATAGATTAGTACCCTGAGCTACTCTTGCCCTTAACCAGCCCCAGGCCACCATAAACCATGATTGCATCACTGGTGTGATCCTGTCCAACCTCTCCCCATCTGGGAAACCTGTGCTCAGCCTCCACTCAACAATACTGAAGCATGGGTACCTGTTCAGGGAGCCGGCTGACCCTTCACTGGTGATGGAGGAGTTCACACAGCCTCTCACTTAGTCCTTGGGCAGCTCTTCAAGATTGCTCAGCAGACAAGGAAACGCAGGCTGGAGAGGTGAGGAATTTTCTCCAGGTCACTGTTGGCTTGAGAGGGTTGAGACTAGAATTCTAGCCTCAGGTCTAGACTTTTGCTTTCCTCTCTCTGTTAGCATACCCTCCAGATTGCAGAAAGTGACTCTCCTGTTCTCTCTCTCTTCCTCTCTCTCTCTCTCTCTCTCTCTCTCTCTCTCTCTCTCTCTCTCTCTCTCTCTAGGGTCTTCATTGAATTCCGTCATGGTTATTTAAGGAATCTTGCCTAGAAAGTCCCCACAAGCACACAGTGCCCTGCCGCCTGGAAGGCGTGGACTCCAAGATGATCATAAAGGAATACCGGATTCCCCTGCCAATGACCGTGGAGGAATACCGCATTGCCCAGCTGTACATGATACAGGTGAGTCTAGAGAGGCAGCTGGGCCAGGTCAAGCTGGACCAGGCCAAGCTGGATCAGTCCCAGCCTACACTACTGGGTACTGCCTGTGGACATGGACTACTGTCAGTGTGTGTGAGGTGCTGCACCTCGGCTGTACATCCGGCTGGGCACCAGGCGCACAGACACACTGGGCTTCTGTGGGACCAGATTATCTTGTCACCGCTATATTCTAGACACCCATAGCTAGTAGTGCCTTTGCATTTACAGTGTGTCACCTCGTAGATCAGCTGCTATTTTAGGTCTTAGCTCTTAAACACCACGGACTCCCCATTACCGTTTCAGACGTCACTTCCAAGATAAAGGTATGGCAATTTCTGACAGGAACCTCTCTTCCTGGAGTTTCTTGTTCTTACATTGAGGTTGGGCATGTGATGACAGTCTTTATTCTACTTAGAAGCACATTAATCTCATCATGGAAAGCCTACTCCCATGATGACATATGCATCTAAGTAATCACAGCCTCCGTAGATTATCGCACTGGGAGTTGGACCTTCAATTTCGGAATTGAGGGAGACACATTTAGCCCCCAAACCTCATTTAAGAGAGGGGGTGTGTTCCGGGCGGTGGTGGTGCACACCTTTAATCCCAGCACTTGGGAGGCAGAGGCAGGCGGATTTCTGAGTTCGAGGCCAGCCTGGTCTACAGAGTGAGTTCCAGGACAGCCAGGGCTACACAGAGAAACCCTGTCTCAAACAAACAAACAAACAAAGACAGGGGATGTGAGGCAATGAGGCCAATAGATTGTACAGGAGCACATAGCCTGGCTCCTGACTCCCATTGTCTGACAGTATAATGGGATATATTACCAGTTTTGTCATACCCACTCGAAAGAAACACCATGGACTCTCTCCTCAATGTCTCACCAGCTGAGAACACATATCCTAAGCCCTACCATTCATGCTAGACACTTCTCACCCAAACGCCAGACCTGTCCACTGCCCACATTGCAGGGCTACTGACTGGAGCCCTTGCTCTCTACAGAACTTTCCATCCCTCACCAACCCTAGAGATTTTCCTCTATGCCTAGGGCCCAGAGCCTCTACACCAACTACTAGGCATCTCTTGGCTTGGCTCTAGCTCTTCTGGATGTTTTGTAGCCTCTTGTTCCAGTTGTCTGCTGGGACGTGTACCTGATTGGCTTCTCTGTGTATAAACCTCTAGTCACTGCATCACCCTGAACCCTCAGTATTTGAGCAGGGTACAGCCTTTAGAGTTTCCACCCCCACCGCCTGCATTGTTTTGTTTGATTTTGTTTTTCTAGACAGGGTTTTTTTCTGGCTGTCCTGAAACTCACTCTGTGAACCAGGCTGGCCTCAAACTCAAAGAGATCCACCTGCCTCTGCCTCCCGCATGCTCTCTCCCTTTCTGATGGGCTTGTACCTTCAGCCTAGGGACCCAGAACCTGTCTAAGGAGTTTGAAGCAACTATAGAGTTTAGCCAGCTCCCACAGGAGAGGTTTGGCTGGGAAATGAACAGGAAGTGCCCCCAGCCTCTCTAGGGAGCTGTTTGCGCTGAGCTGCTTCAGAAGCGCCTCTCAATTCCCTCTTGAACCACTTACCCCTTAATTATTTCTAGAGACTGGGAGAGAAAGAGCTTAAATCAGGCCCTAGCCCTGAGCACTCTAGAAATAACTCAGTCTGTTCAAGGACTCCTCTGCGGAGGCTGCCATGTATTTGCGGCTTCTTAGTTCCCTTTCCAGCAGCGACCCCTGGTCATGGCAGTGTGGCCCCAGTGGCTTCCTGAGTTGGCCATTCAGGGTCCAGCAGCATGACCTCCAGCCACTGGAGTGCCCCAGAGTGTTTCTCAAGCGTGGAGTCACGGTTGGTTACTCGGCAGCTCCAAACGCCTGGCCTGTCATTTCCCAGCATCAGTCCTTGTGTTTCCAGCCACTTAATTGTGAAGTGACCCACAGCATCTGTATCTGGACCACACGGTCCCCTGGGCCAATTTATACTTTGGATGAATGTTGATCTGCTAGCCGAGACTGTATGTAGAAGTGGAAGCGTCTCCTGCTTGATCGGTCATGCGCATCTACACTGTCACAAGTGTCCCCTCTGCTGCTGTGAGCAAGTGTGTGTGTGTGTGTGCATGTGTGTGTGTGTGTGTGTGCAAAAGACAGAATGATAAACAAGCCAGGTGTTGCCACAAGAGGAGTGTCCAGGCCAAGTGCTAGCTATCATGCCCAGAGGGAGGCTGAGCAGCATGGCTGGCATATACATGGACAGATGTGTTCACATGTGCGTAAATATGCACACATCCATCTACATAACTTGCACAGTCCCACTCCAGTCTCCATCAGCCTGAAAGGTCCATATGATATACCTCTCTGGAAGCTGTCATGGCCAGTATAGCCCCTTTAAAACTGGGTTCTCTGTGAGAGGACCCCCATACTCTCCCCAAATAACTAAGGTTGTCTTCCAACCTTTCCTCATGGGCCACAGTGGTAGAAAGGCAAGGTGAGTGGCGTCCCCAAGTAGCAAAGGCTACTGTTTTAAACCAAAAGACCAGGATTTCATCTCGATATCTGGGACTCAGTATATGAGGTTTCTAGAGGTTGAAGTGTGGTCTTTCTCCAGACAAATAGCACAGCTAGCGATCTTACTCTATAGGTAGAAGTGTAGGCTTTCCCAGCTGCACCTGGCTTGAGTTCTGGCTCTGGGGAACAAGTGAGTCTTCCTGAGTATTAACTACTATTTGTTTTTGTTTGTTTGTTTGTTTGTTTGTGTTTTGTTTTTCAAGACAAGGTTTTCTCTGTGTAGCCCTGGCTGTTTTGGAACTCACTCTGTAGACCAAGCTCGTCTCAAACTTAGAGATTCTCCTGCCTCTGCCTCCTGAGTGCTGGCATTAAACATATGCACCACCATGCTTAGCCCCTCAGTTTCTTACATAAGCTAGTTTCTTAAGTGGCAGTGCCCTGGAAGGGCTCTCAAAAGAAACTTTCCTGTTTATAGATGGGAAAATTGAGCCAAATTTGGAACTTAGCGCCCCCACCTCCCAGGAGGGTAGTCTGCTCCTAGAAGGCTTTGGGCTTCTTGTGGAGTCAGGAGGAATCCACTATTAATCTGAGATATGAAGGAGCCTTTGCTTGGCCAGAGTACAGGGGATAGTGGGGGAAGGTGGGAAGTCCTGTTCATCCAGAACAGGGAGGGAGGCTCCTGGGGAGGCCTACTTTGCCCTACCCCTTCTCCTAGATGGTCCTTGTTGACAGTGAAGTGAGCTGTGGCCAACAAGCCTAAGGGCAGAACAAGTGGTTCAGCACAAGGGCAGCTAAGGCAATCCAAATGTGGGGGATGGAACCTTGGTACTTATGTCCTGCCTGTTCTAAGCCACCCACTCACAGCCAGATTTCTATCTCTGGAGGCTCCAGTCAGTCACTCATGTGGCCAGTAGATCATCTCTGTACCCAGCATTCTCTGCTGCTGCAGGGACTATGAGTGCCTCTTTCCTAACTCCTGCCCCTGTCTGCTTCTCTGTTCATTCCCTCTGCTTCTGCTGCGGTCCTTGTCTTCTGTGCCTCGGAGCCCAGAGTTCCTGGAGGCCTCTGCCACTGCAGGGTGAATATATGTCCCAGTTACAGGCTGTACCTGAATGTGTGCTCAGCTCACTGTGTGCCAGCTGTATGCAGTAACACGGTGTTCTGTCCCCGCCTGTGTGAAGACTCTTTCAGAGAAGACTGTAGATGTACCAAATGAAAGTGAGGCAGGAGTGGTAAAGGCTGAGACGTGAGAGACAGGGCTAGGTACACCCCAGGTAGATGCTGTAAGAGCTGACATGTTCCACAGCTACACTTCCAGGGAGAGAGAAGCAAAGAGGTTCATCTGGCAGCAGCTGGAACAGGCTGTGGAAAATACCAAGTCAGGGCCATTCCTCTGCCTGAGGAGTTCTGTGTGAAGGCTAGTGGAAATCACTGTGCTGTCCTCTAGAGAGTGCTCAGTAAGACCTTTTTGTCCTGGGGATGGGCAGAGGGGCTTGCCGGTCAGTACCCTGGACAGTTCTAAGAGCACTGCTGGGGAGGAGCGCCTCTTTTTGCCGCTCTCCTTCTTCAGTGCTCCCATGGAGGTTGAAGGCTGCCGACCCAAGGCTCCAAGTGTGGGCAGCACTACATACTGCTCAGGAATGACCATAGGCAAGAATGTGAGAGTGGCTTTCTCTGTGGGTAGAGTGCAGAGGAAGCTAAGGAGAGCTTGTTTGTCTAGCCTGGCTAAGCCACAGCAATGTGAGGGGTGTTGCCACCCTCACCGCTGTGGTCAACGGGGACCTAGGGGTCAGCTTGTGGAGGGTGGCTTAAGTGGAGGACACCACCTTCAGCATTCCTAGTGACTGTGAGGACTAGACCCCATTGATTATTGGTTCGTTTGGCCAGCCTTTCTCCATCTACTCCATGGAGGTACCCTAGAGCTATATGGGGTTGCTGCATAGATTCCAGCCCTTAAGGCCCACAAGTCTCCATGCCCATCTCACTGAGTGACTGCAACCATCCGTAGCCCTCACCTGGTGATGTCAGCAGCTTGGGTACCCTAGGCCTGAAGCACGTCACCAGCTTTAGCTCCCGTGATGACCTGCAAAGCTGGAAATGTCTTTCCTCCTCACAAGGCAGCTCAGAGATGTCAAAGAGCTTGTCCAGGGGAGAGGAACTGACCCTAGAAAGCCAGTCCTCGTCTGGAGATGCAGATGGCTGCCTCTCTGCACTTGGAGCATTTGGGGTCTCCATGTCTGCCACATCTCTTCCATCCTTGAAGTCATGGTTTTAGGGATTGGAGCTGGATGCCTTTCACCTCTTTGTTCCTTACATAGCTCCTCCCCTCCCCAGAACTCAAAGACACACATAGCTTGAGGGGATACTGTAGATGGTAATCTGCACATAGGGTCACCACTGGGGAAAGGCCTGTGTGGTTGTGCAGGAGGCACAAGGACCACTCGAGGAGGCAAGGGACTTCTCCATTAGGCAGGGCAGGGATCAACAGTTAGTGGTGTTTCTCTGACTGACAGTCTGAAGGCTAACCACAGGAGGTCTTGAAGATAACTACATAGCTGGTTGACCAGTGCCTGCCGCCAGTTCATGTTCACATACAACTTCAAGAGTGTGACCTCATCTAGACTCCAGTGTGTATATATATGGAATTTACTCCTGAGACTTAGTGCCTGCCCCAGTTGACTAACTATGGTCCCTATAAGAGGAAGGGACAGAACAACTCAGTGAGGCTTTCTTCCCAGGGTGACTCTAGCTTCTGTCAAGTCCATAGTTACAACTGACCACCACAGAGGTTGGGTATATTTTCCTATGTTTTGAGTGGTTGAGAGTAAAAATCGCTAGTTTGAGGAATTGCTACACTGTTTCTGCCTCCACTAGCCACAGAGAGAGGGCTCGTTCCTGTTTTCTGAATTTGCCATTGCTTATCTTTGTAGCCATCCCAGTGGGTTCAAGGTGCTCTCTCCCTGGTTTGCGTGGTTGAGCATCCTCCAGGCACTCGTTGGCCATGTGTCTGTCTTGTGTGGAGACATGACTGCTCTAGTCTCTGGACCGTTTGTGAAATGTGTTACTGGTGTGTTATTGAGTAGTCAGCACTCTCTTGGATCCAAATCCCTGGCATCAGTTGTTACCGACGTGCTTTCTCTTCATTATATGTGTTCTTTTAGCTTTCTTTCTTTAGAGCATGTTATGTCATTAAGTCCTGTTTATCTAGTGTGTGTGTGTGTATGTGTGTGTGTGTGTGTGTGTGAGAGAGAGAGAGAGAGAGAGAGAGAGAGATGGTGTGAGAGAGAGATTTATGTTTTTTTCTGGTTTCCTGCTGAAGGACTATACTTCCAGCTTCCCTTGCGGACTATGGAAGTCATTTCTGCCCAGCTTGGCCTCTGTAAGGGAGTGCATCCCATCCATCTTCCCTGTTGGCATTTTGGCCCAAGGCACACATGCGTGACAAGGTGCTCCCTTACCATGAATAAATGTAGCTCTGCCTAAGATCAGACCATGCCTCCCCTTTCTCTTTCCACCTAAGATTGCTTTTAAAACAATCTTAATAGTTTTAGTGTCACATTTGTAAACCATCGTCAAATCCAAGGTCATAAAAACTTATTCCTGCTGAGAGTTTTAGCTCTTCTATCAGAGAATGTGGTTCATCCCTCCCCAACCCCACCCCACCCCGAGACAGGCTCGGGAACCCTAGCTGTCCTGGAACTCACTCTGTAGACCAGGCTGGCCTCCAATGCAGAAATTCACCTGCCTCTGCCTCCCAAGTGCTGGGATTAAAGGCATGCGCCACCATGCGCAGCTGGGAATGTGTTTTTTAATAAGCTGTCAACAGCAGCTAGCAAGAGAGTCATGTCCATTAGGGAGTTCATGAGCCTGTGTGATGCCAAAACCTCTGCTGCCTCCTCGGCTTCTCTGTCTGAGTGGGAGTGATCACCTTTGTTTCCTGTCCCTCAGAGCTCCACAAATGACCAGTGGAATGTCCTCCCAGTAAGTCTTTGTCTGTCTGCCTTCCCCCACCCCCATTAGTTTTCCCTTTAGACAGATTCTCACTGTGTAGTCCTGCTGGCTCAGCACCCAAATGCTGAGAGTGCAGGGTAAGCACCACACCCATCTAAGGCAGCTCTAAGAACGCTGTCCTTCTGTCTTGCCCATGCATTCTTGGCTCACACTCACATAGACATGCTTGTCTCACACATGTGCACAGAAAAGTCACACATTCATGGACATCCTGACAGCAGCCCCAGTGCTTAAGCCCAGTAATGAGCAATAGTCCTCAGTCTCCCCAGGCTCCCCAGTCAGATGCTGATCCACCCCAGCATCATTTCTAGGTGTTTCTGCAGACAGCCCTTGTTGTGGGCCTCTCTGAAGGAAATCAGATATAACACTTAGAGAGCAGATATAACACAGCATTTGCTCGCCTGGGTGACTGAGCTGTGCCCAGTAGCTGGAATATTGAGAAGAGTTAATGGCTCAAAGCAGGGCTTATGTGATCTAGATGGTTCTGAATTGAATTCAGGCAACAGCCTGGAGGAGACAGCAAGGCATGTGCATCCCTGTGTACACATGGTATCCGCCAGCACCACTTCAGGCATGGCTGCTCTCCCTCTTACAGACCAGTAGCCTGGGACCAGGCCCACCCAGCAGGAGGAGATGCTTGTATAGTTTCTGAGATTTAGGCTTTCTGCAGCTTTTTCCTCTGTCTCCACATTGTCCAGAGACCCTGGGTGAGCTGCCCCTAGTACCCTGTACTTGGGTTTCCTCACTTACAGAATGGAGTGCCCCATTCTACCAGTTTGAGGATGAGGTACAGATGGAGATAGGATCTGGAAGGTGTCTACTCAGGCATGACATTCCCTCTGGAGTTCCAGCTCTCATCAGCTCTTTCCTTACATGTACATCTCAGCCCCAGTATTTTCCATGAGTGGTCCTATCTGATGCCTTACAGGTCCAAGCCCAGCTATTCTCTGTCCCATGTCCTCACGACCATCATCAGTGCCTACAGCCTAAGTCAGAGCAGCTGGGCCCTCCTCACCAGTGTCCCCAGACCTCCAGGCATTGGAAATGAAGGGTTATCTGAGCCTGTACCCTGACTCCTTTCTCAGAAACAAACTAGACACTATCTGGACTCCAGAGCCTTGCAGACTGTACTCCCCACTTACTACAAACTAGAGCTCACTGACTTCCAGAGGCAGACAGGGACCCGTGGCTGTCCTCAGAGGCCCGAGCTTCTTGTAGCCGTAGAGATTTTCTTCTCAGTGTGACTCTAAGGCAGACTTGTCATTGGTTTGGCTATTTCTAGATTTCTTTTCACTTTAAAAAATTACATTTATTTGGGTCAGGCATGGTGGCACATACCTTTAATCCTAGCACTTGAAAGGCAGAGGAAGGCTGATCTCTGTGAGTTCAAGGCCAGCCTGGTCTACATAATGAGCCAAGTCTACACAGAGTCTCTCCCAAAAACAAAAACAAAACAAAAACATTATTTTTCATTATTTGGTGATCACGGTGGTGGGTGGGGCATGTATTTCATGCCACATGCATGGAGGTCAGAGGGCAACTTTCAGGAGTCCATTTTCCCTTCTACCACGTGGTTCTAGAGATCGAACTCAGGTTGTCAGGCTTGGTGGCAGGTATCCTACCCGCTGAGCCATCTCTGCTTTTTTGTTTTGGTGGTGGGTGTTTCAGGGGGATTTTATGAAATGGCCCAGGCTGAACTGGAATTCATAATCCCCCTGCCTCTGCTGGAATTACAAGTATGAGCCCAGCTTCTCTTCACTTTTTAAACTTTAAATTTTTTTTGACAGTTTTATACATGTGCATTGTAGATCTTAGTATTCCTCTTTGTTGTGGATTTACTGTTACAGTGTCTCAAATCTGCTCCATCCCACTGAGACTCTTCTTCTTCCATAGAAGGCCCCACCTATTTTCATGTCTTTTATGTGCATGTGGCCCAGTAAGTTTAATTAGGGTTACTCACATGAGCATGGGTGGGAAATTATTTCCTGGAATGTGGGCTACTTATCAATGGCACACCGTTGAAGGAGGTGACAGACTCTACCCAAGCCGCCATTAACTGTCACTGTCCCTCCTGAGTCCTTCCCAAAGTCCTGTACAGCTTTGAGTAGTCATTTGGCTGCAGTGAGTTCATGAACAGTGACCAGAAGGCAGCTTTCTGTGGCACTCCTCCCCTCCTCAGGCTTTTACATTCTTTCTGTCCCCAGTTCCACAGGACACTTGGGTGGGTGACGTCTATGTCCCAATCGTGCCAAGCCATCATTCTTTACCTTTAATTAAATTTTTTGCATGCACAGAAACTATATGATTCATAGCACCACTGTGGAAACGGAATTTTCTCAGCGCATAGCAAACCTGTGTATCCCAAGGACTCCTGCAGTCCTGAGCAACGTTTCTTAACATGCAGAGGCCAGAGACCTCCTGTTCTACTATTTGCTACCTTATTATTGTGAGACAGGTTCTCTCACTGAACCTGGGGCAGCCAGCACGCCCCACAACCTCCTGTCTCTGTCGTCCTCAGCGCTGAGGTTATGGGCATGCCTGCAGCCATACATGGTGGCTTTACATGGCCTCCATGCGGCTCCTACCTGCTGAGCCATCTACCTAATCCGGTGTCGGCCACTGTGAATAACAAGGCACTCATTCATTTGCTCGGGGGGGGGGGGGGGGGGGGGGGGGGGTGGGAAGCCACTAGAACTTTGCTGGCGATTTTACCGGTCCTGCAGGCTTCCTGGGGGTTATTGTTGTCTTAACAGTATTGAGTCTCCTAACCTATAAAGAAAGGATGCTTTTCTAGTTTTTTAGGTCTTTAATTTCTTTTGATTTTGTGGCCTTCAGTGTACAAGTTTCTCACTTCTCTGTTTAAAAATATTCCTGTTTGTTGTTGCAAACGCTGTTGGAAATGCAACCAACCAAATGAACCTTTTTGTGTTCTTCAGCTTTGTGTGTTAATTTTGTGTTCTGAAGCATTGCTGAGCTCATTTAATTAAGCCTAAGAGACTTAAGGAAAATTCCTTTGAGTTTTCTATATAAAGATTATGTCCTCAACAAACTAAGAGGGTTTACTTTTTCTTTTCCAGTGTGGATGCCTCTTATTATTTATTTTTCTTCCTGATTATTGTAGCTGGAACAAACAGTACAAAACTGAGTGGAAGCAGAAAAGCAGCTGTCCAACACTGGTGTGCTGGCAAATGCTTGTAAGCCCAGTAGGAGGCCAAGTCAGGGGAAATGCAGATCTCGGGCCACATAGAATGGAAAAGAAAGAAAGGAAAGAAAGAAAGAAAGAAAGAAAGAAAGAAAGAAGAGGGCAGATGTGGCAGTGCTCAGCTTTAATCCTAGCCCTCAGGAGGTGGGAAAGGCAGACCTGATTCAGTCAGCCAGAGCCCCTGTCTCAAAGATAAGGAAAAGTGTGCATCTTGGTGCTCACTCCTAGGATAGGTAGGAGTCAGAATAAATGATTCGTGCTTTTTAATACTTGGACCTTAAAGAGGAAATCCTGGACTCTCTTCACTTCCAGCAGGAGGCTTGGGGTCATGGAGCTATACTGTAGATTTAGGAGGCTGGGGTGTCCTGAAATGGCCAGCCTCAAGGCCAAAGACCTTTCCAGTTCTCAGTCCTCTGAGCCCCTTCTCCTGTGCAAAGTACCTTGACTGAACATCAACATGTTTTCTCCTCCACAGAAGAAGAGCCGAAATGAAACCTACGGACAAGGCAGTGGAGTGGAAATCCTGGAGAACCGGCCCTACACAGATGGTCCTGGCGGCTCTGGGCAATACACCCACAAGGTGTATCATGTGGGCATGCACATTCCTGGCTGGTTTCGCTCCATCTTGCCCAAGGCAGCCTTGCGGGTGGTGGAGGAATCCTGGAATGCCTACCCCTATACCCGAACAAGGTGCGTCTGCCTCCAGCCCCTCAGCATGCCATCTGATGGAGGAACTCTCCTAGCAGGTTCACACATGTCCCCTCATGGTTCACAGTTGGTCACGTGCAGGAAAGAGAAGGATGCCCCTGGATGCCTGCCTCTCAGAAATGCCAGTGGAGATCATACAGGCAGGAATTGAACAAAAGCTGCCATCTAGGAAAGTTCAGGGAATAAACGTTCACTAAGTTCCATAGACAGAGATAGCCTGCTGTGAAGAAGTATGAACTGAAGGTAGACCAGATGGTCCAAGATCTCCCACCTCTGAGATCAGCTGCTGAAGCAGTGCTTAATACATCCCATAGTAAGCAGGACTTTTCTCAGAACCCAGTGGAAAGTCCCGCTTTTTGCCTGTCAGTGCTAGCTCCCATTGACCAAGGACACTCCCATCTAGCCTCCCAGGGCTTCCTCCCCACACACCCCACATCTGGAGCTCGTTTAGGATTTCAGAGAGCTCTTCCAGAGAGGAGCTATTCTATTATCAGAGTGGGCTTCTTGCAGGTGTCATGTGCCAGGAGTGTCTGGCAGATCTACTGACTCTAGCACAATGCCGTTGTAGCTGTATATACATTCTCACCAAACCATACTCATGTGGATGCCTTTGTGAGGCTTCTAGAAGCTACCAGGGAAGTTCATCAGACCTCATCCCCGTCTCTCTCTTTCTCCCCGAAGCTCTCTTGGCCATCTAGGACAAGATGGTAATATAGGAAATAGATTTCCCTGTCACATCTTACCCAACCCCCACTTCTTATTGACGTTTCTACTGCTATGAAGAGACACTATGACCAAGAAAACTTACAGAAGACTTTTTTGGGGCTTCTGGTTTCAGAGGATGTGTCCATGACCATCATGGCGGGGAACATGCTGCAGGCAGGCAGTAATGGTGCTGGAGCAGTAGCTGAGAGCTTTCACCTTCTCCACAAGCATGCAGCAAAGAGAGAGAGCACTAACTGGGGATGGTGTGGGCCGTGGTGTGGGCGTTTGAAGCCTCAAAGCCCACCCTCAGGACCGTACCTCTGCCAACAAGGCCACACCTCCCAGTCTTTCCCAAACAGTTCCATCCACTAGGGAAAAGAACCCAGATATATGGGGCCATTCTCATTCAACCCGCCTCACCACCTGATCACCTTGCTGGTTTCCAGTGTGGTCTGACAGGCTGGTAACTAGTCACAGTCCCCCCAGGGGACAGTCCCAATGGATGTTCTTTCTCTTAGGTTCACCTGCCCCTTTGTGGAGAAGTTCTCCATTGACATTGAAACCTTTTATAAGACAGACACTGGGGAAAATAATAATGTGTTCAACCTGTCTCCTGTGGAAAAGAACCAGCTGGTAACAGGTGAGCATGAAGGCTGAAGCTCAGTAGGCGGCACTCCCAACCCCAACCCCCACCCCCAGGCCACTCTGCTTGTGGCCCTCTGCCTTTGCCTGATCCCATCCTAAGAGTACACCGGACTCTCAGCTGAGGGGCGGGACAGGGTGAAGCAGAACAGGACTTGATGATACCCTTGATGTGCATGCCAACTCTGTCAGCTTTTCCTCCCTGTAAGTGTACATGTGTACACCTGGGGTGCATGCTATTTGAGAATTTCATGGGTGGGCTGGCCCATATTGTATTGCCTGTGCCTGGAGTGACCTATGGCCTTGGTTGCTTTGCTTTCTGGCTGATGTTACTTTGCAGAAATCTGGCTGCGTTTGTTAAACTGTTATTGTTGTTGTTTTAGACAGTGTCTCACTATGTAGTCCTCGCTAGCTTAGAACTCACAGAGATCTGACTGCCTCGCCTCTGCTTCTTCCTCTGTCTCTACCTTTGCCTCAGATTGCTAGGATTAAAAGTAATACTACCATGTCCAGCTAAATCTTTTTAAAGAGAAGTCAGAGATGGAGATTTTCATGTGAAATTTCCCAATTCTTAAGCACTGGTAAAATGAACGTAGGTCTATCAAACAAAACTTACCTGAGGGCCTAACGTGGCTCTGCAGCCTCCCCTGTGGTGTAGTCTCTGGGCACAGAGCGGTGTGGTAGTGCTAGACAGGACCTTAGCCTAGAGAGAAGCAACTGCTGCCTCCAGACTCTCTATCCCCTCCACAGTAGTCCCCTGTCCCCAGCAGGTACCCCAGTGGTCCCCGAGATCCCACTTCAGTCTAGCACCAGTGCTGCATGGGCCATCTGGGCCCCCAGTTCTACTCTTTTATCTAAAATGGCACCCTGCTCCGGAAAGATTCCAACACCCTGTGTGCCTCCCCACCTCATGGTTCTTCATGGAGATCCTCTTCCCATTAGTTCACTGGCTCACTTACCTGTACACGTAGGTCATGATTTGTCAAGCTGACTTCAGAAAAAGCTACAAGACCTGGGCCAGGTAGTATGGGCTGAGTTGGAAGGACCACAAGTTCAAAGCCTCCCTGGACAACTTAGTGTATAACCTTGTCTCAAAATAAAAAGTATAAATAGGGTTGGTGATTTAGCTCAGTGATAGAGCATTTGTATAGCACAGGTGAGGCCCTAGGTCCAATCCTCAGTGATACGCGCGCGCGCGCGCGCGCACACACACACACACACACACACACACACACACACACACACCCAGCATCATAAATGATGAGCCTTGGGCCCTGTAAGGACTCAGGTTAGAGGATCTGGAAAGGGTAACTAGAAGTTAGGCAGACATGACCATTTGCAGGGTGTCCCCATAGACATCATCGACATCGTCAAGGATCCTGTGCCCCCCAGTGAGTATAAGACAGAAGAAGACCCCAAGATATTCCATTCAATCAAGACTTGTCGGGGACCTCTTTCTGAAAACTGGATTCAGGAGTACAAGAAGCGGCTCCTCCCCATCATGTGTGCCTACAAGCTCTGCAAGGTGGAGTTCCGATACTGGGGTATGCAGTCCAAGATCGAGAGGTTCATCCATGACACAGGTGAGGTGTGCCTACCTGTGTCTCCATTTTCCAGGTGCTGTGATTGTGTTCGTCCAGTTTTCTACTAAGAGATTAAGTCCGTTTACTACTTAGTATTAAGTCAGGGTTTCCTAGAGAAACAGAGCTGATGGATGAGAGAATGAATGAATGAATGAATGAATGAATATAAACAGGATTTATTAGGACGTGTACAGGATGTGGTCCAAGTATTTGAACAATGGCTGTTTCCTGATGAGAAGTCCAAGAGTCCAATAGTTGTTCAGTCCTTGAGGCTGTCCCACCTGGTCTTCAGTATACGCTGGAATCCTGAAAAAGTAGGCTCTAATGCCAACGAAGATAGGGACTTACTAGTGAGAGTGAGGGCAAGCAGGCAAAGAGCAAAAGCTTTTCTTTCATACTCTTTATTTCGGATGCCGCCAGAAGTTATAACCAGAAGTTATAATTTAAGGTGGATTTTACCACCTTAAATGGTCCAATCAAGAATCTCTCATAGATGTGCACAGCTGCTTGGACAGATGTAGTCAAGTTGACAAGCAGGAACAGCCACCACAGACCCCAGAGTCTGTACCCACATCCCCTTCTCCACTCTGTCTTGGCCATCCAGGACCAGTGTGCCTGCTGTCTATGCAGATGCCTCATCCACTGCCCAGACATTCCTGACCTGGCTGGTACATGGTAGTGTAGCCTGCACCGCACTCAGGCCAGAAGCCTCTGCAGGCAGCCCTCCTTCTGCCACTGGGGTCTCTGGCTCCCAGGCTTTCCTTCCCTCTACCTGAGGGGGCCCAGACTCTAGCTGGGCCATAGCTCTGCCTCTTTACAGGCTGGCACGTCCAGATGGCAGAGCGGCTCAGGTATAGTGCCCTTCACACCTGCATGATCCTTCCAGAGCAGGTGGGCTAACAGATGCCTGGGGGCTCCCAGCCAAGGAATGCTGCCCAAGGCTTTCCTTCTCTTCCCTTGGAGCCCTGGACTTGTAACTTCCCAGGAGCACCCAGGCAGCCACTTTGAGACACCACAAACAGGGACACTTACTTAGGTACAAATAGAGCCTCACCATTGACATGCTCTGCTCTCAATGCTGACTCAGGGTTATCCATAATAGGGGCACCACCACCACCCTGTTTATAGAGGACAAATGAAGACCCTATATAGACTGGATCCAGAATAGACATTACTCAACTGGCAGTGTAGGTGGCGTTAGACAACCCCACAGTGTGGATTCCAGAGATTGTGGAAGGCATTTGTGCCGTCAGCAGAGTGCTGAGCTCTGAGAAGGGGATCTCTCACTTGGAAAGGCAGAAATGATGTGTGTACAATAACCTTGATAATAAGGGACGGCTTCTCCAGCTCCATGTCCAGGGCAGCGTCTCAGATACATTATCTTCTGCTCCCTTCCCAGCAGGCTTCTCTGCTGGGCCCGTGACAATTCAGCAAAGGTATCAGGAAACAGATGGGAAGTCTGTCCCTGCAGTCTGTCCAGCCTCACGGTAGCCGAGACCGACCCAAGGAGCCTCCCTACTACCTCCCCACATCTCTAACCCTGAGACCTCCAGCCAGGAGGACGGTGTCGTAGAGGCAGCCTGAGTATCTGTTCAGCATGCCCACCCCACTGGGCCTCCTGTTTGTAGTTTTGAGCACAGGCCTCATCTCATAGGTGACATGAGAGTTGATAATAGGACTGTGGGGCTAATTTCCTGTCTCCACTGTCTTGCTGGCTTGTCCCACCCTTTCTGTAATCTCTCCAGTATGACCCACTTGGAGCTCCTGGTCCTGGAGATAGTAGTTCCCAGGATCTGTGAGGCCCCATGCCCTCTCCTGCCCCCAGGTAATCCCTAAGATACTGGCAAAACCCAGCTTCCTAAAAGTGACCTCTCTCCTCAGAAAGGAGGACATCCCAGTTGTTAGGACAGCTGTGACATGCAGTTCCCACACTGCCATAGCAGCATCAATGTTGCCTCTCTGAGTCCCATTTTCTTATCTGTGAGGGGGTGTAATAGTGCCAGTTCTGCAGAGTTGCTGTGGAGTATATCTTGGGGAGCAGACCTACCAGCAGACACGACACCATCCTATCTGAGCATGGTGGGCATCAGTGTACTCACAAGTAGTCTTGGAGAAGTCACTCCCAAACCTCTTTCAAACATAAGGTGCCTGACCCCAGCTGTAGTGCAGTGCCCCTCCCTCCCAGCCAGCCCAAGAGGAAGTCTTTCCCTGCTTGGTGAGAGTAGACTGTGAGCCCAAAAGACAGGCCCAGAGAAGGAGACAGAAGCTCCTTAGTGCCGTAACTGAGACCACCCTCGGGTGGAAGCAAGGGATACAGTCAGGCCTGACTGACAGAGAGCTTCGTCCTGTTCCACTGGTGAGCAGAAGCCCCACAACTGGACTCTCAGAGTGACTGAAATCAGAAAAAGAGGCATGGGACGTGAGGGTGGGGGAGAGGGGGAGCCTGAGGACATGCTAGAGCACAGCCTCTTGGAAGGCCATCTAGAATGCTCTGAGAAAGCAGGGGACACATCCCTGAGAACCAGCCACCACTTCTCTCAAGGATGCACCCTGGAGAAACTCATGCACATTTCAAAATGTTCAGGACCACAAAATAGAAAATTATACAAATGAACCAAAGACCCACTAGCAGGGAAAGGACAAAAAAAAATAAACAAACCCAGTTTTTAAAATGTGTCCATCCCATGCCGCAGCAAATCCCTCATCTAGCGCACACAAGAGTGTAGGGAAGGTAAGACTCAGCCAGAGAAGCACATGGCAAAAACACAGCACAGCCCATACATGTAAACATCCAGACAATTCCAACACACTGTGTAGAAAACACATCTCCCAGAAACAGAGCAAGCGGCAAACACAAAACCCAGGCCCCTAGGACCTGTGCTGCTGGGCAGTAAGGGGTCTGAGATGGGGAGGGGGAAACCTCCGCTGGGAGCACGACTGCTTTGCTGGGCAGTGTGGACACTGAGGTTTTACTGCGTCCTATGTACAGATAGCCATGGAAGCAAAGGAAGGCACTGGATCCCCTGAAGCCGGGCTACAGGTGGTGGTGACCAGCCTGGTGGGAGTGCTGGGAACTGACTGCTCATGTTTTGGGAAGGCAGCAAGTGCTGCTGAGGGCAAAGGACAACTTCCCGCTCACAGTGTGGGTTCCAGGGCTGTTCCAAGCCTAGCACCAAGCGTCTTTACCCACGGAGCCCTCTCGCTCACCACTGTTTTTGAAGCAGGGCCTTACATGACTCTGGCCTCCAGCGTAGCACTAGCCACACCTGCCCTTATGACCATGAGCCCCCGCCTCCACCTCCTGGTGGACTACCATGTGCTGCGGCATCCAGCCTTGTGGTTGTTGTCGATGTTGTTTGGTCGGTTTATTTTGGGTTTGGGTTTTTGGTGTTTTGATTCCAGACAGGGTTTTACTGTGTAGCCCTGGCAGTCCTAGAATTTACTCT
>JADRCD010228156.1:0-15339 GCA_019843815.1 Montemys delectorum | reverse complement strand
ACACACACACACACACACACACACACACACACACACACACACACACAGAGCCTTTACAGTTTGATATGCCTTAACTAGCACAATGGCTGGACCACTCCTGAATCTTCATGTGGCTAACACACTATCCTCTGATATTCCTGAGTTAATACTTACTAAATCTATATTTCATCACTGCTACCCCAGACTCAAGCGAAGAAGTGGCTCCTGGGTCTGCTTCCCTGACTTATACATGGCTGGATGCTTTCTCTCCTGCAACTCTT
Source organism: Montemys delectorum (assembly GCA_019843815.1). Taxonomy (NCBI): domain Eukaryota; kingdom Metazoa; phylum Chordata; class Mammalia; order Rodentia; family Muridae; genus Montemys; species Montemys delectorum. The sequence continues at coordinate 15,079 of JADRCD010228156.1, read as the reverse complement.
AAATTCGATCTCTCTGCTTTCCCATCATGGCAATTCTGCTCCTCCTTCTTCCCGTCATCCCTTGTCTGGGAAATCTAAAAGTCCTGCGTCTGTCTCCCTGTCCAGCAATTGGCTGGTAGTAACTTTATTGACCAATCAAAAGCCAATTGGGCACAGGGATCCTCAATGTCTGGACATGTAGAGTCCCATGTGATTTTGTGAGCCATATTAAGACAAAACATTAGAACTAATCCCTAACAACCGAGAACGACTACTCAAGAGAGAGACAGAAATAATAAAGTACAATATATTTTAAAAGGCTATAGGATGCTTTTTAATGCTCTCCCCCCAAAAGAAATGACAAATATTTGAGGAGATAGGCATGTTTAATTCAATCTACACATTTCACAATATGTTTAGGTATTCAAGTGTCACATGGTAATTTGAATATTTTTATGTGTTTATGTATCTTGTTTAGAATAGATTTAAATAAAAGGTCACATCTTAATGAGCTCATCTACCTTCAGAGAGATCTATGCTGACAGCATTAAGAAATATTTCATCAGAATCTTCTTTGGGGAAGGGCTGAGATTTCTAGATGATATTTTGCTTTGCATAGCCATAGAATACTGTGACTAAGTTATGGCGAATTGTCATCCCTTCTCCAAAACATAGTATCTTGATCATTCAGAAGGAAATAGTACTTTCAAACTCATCTGAACATTGTTCTTAGCCAGAGTTAAACTAATGTCATGCCTGGCATGAAGATCTTCAGCGTTGCCCGAGAACCTGAGGCAAGGGGTGATGACAGGCTGCAGTGGCCCTGAACCCTTGGTGGGCCAGTCCTCGTAACTTCATCCTACTCTCCTTGCTTATGCAAACACCGTTGCCATCCCTAGGTTCCAAGCCCATGCCCTGATGCCACCCAAGCAGCTGTCATCTTGGGAGGAAGGTGTCTTGCTTTTCATAAGTGAGTTTTGTGGGTGTTTATGGTGAATCAGCAGCTGTGAGTTTGACACTGGGTGTCTTAGCAAGACTGGAGAATGAGAAGTTTGTGTGAGATCAGTAAAATAAAACAAAGCAATCCTTATTCACGTGCATGCATGCGAGCGCGCGCGCACACACACACACACACACACACACACACACACACACACACACGGATAATTGAAGTCAGTTCTGTGACCTAGTAACTAAACAACACCTGTGGACATTATTCTTATCTTAAAGTTCTAGGCTCTTCTATCCACCATGCACAGTGAAGAGAATTGGGCTTTGATAGAGACAGACGAGAGCTATGATTCCCAGCCCTAACCCTTCTCAGCTACTTTTCAACAAGCAAGTTACTCAACACTGCTTTCTCTTCTAGTACATGACTAAAGCCATTCCTCATAGTGTACAAAACTTAAAAGATGCTGTCAAGCCCTGCGGTCAAGCCAGCCCTTATAGGTTGTGAGCATAGCACACAGTCTGTAACACTTACCCTCACTGTAGACTTATAAAGAAAAGGCTGAAGTCATGGCTGGGTGTCTTAGCACACACTGAGTCATTACTCTTGAGAGATCTAATCTTAGACCATTGATAATGAGAACATAGCAGAGAAGAAGATGAAGCACCCCCTTATAACTTGCCAGTCACACGTTGGTCTTTCTGCATTGCCTCAGAAGTGAGATCAATTTTGTTTTCACATTTATCCCTAGGGAATCTACTCAGAGTTATAAATATGTGACATCCTTGGTAAAATCGAAGAGATTCACTATTAAATTACCTGATACTTACTTTTGATGATAGTCTCCTCTGTACAGTGATGGAACCCAATTTTAGAGGAGCCAAGCAAGAGGCGGTTTATATTCCATTAGAAAAACATCACAGAGTGCTTGCTGATGAATGTTAATTGATACTTGGAGTTTTTATTAGGAAGGCAATAGAAACTGGTGGAGACTGTTGTAGTGGAGTCTTACTGAAACTATTTTTTTTCCTCATTTGTAACTGACAACTACCACTCAGGGGTGAATTACATAATGGTTACGTTTTTCATATTTTAAGAGATGTAAAATAAGGATTTTGAAATGAAATCAATCTGCCTTTATGTGTGGTTAATTTTAATTCAAATATAAAATCAACAGCCTTGACCAACCAAGTAAGCCACTGATTTGAGACAAAGCCGTGCCAAACTTCATACTGAAAGTTTTCCAAGTTGATCAGAAACAAAGCTTTCTTCAGAGATTATTTGAAATAAAGGCCTTTAACCTGGATACTCAGGATAAATGTTGATGATGCAGTGGCCAATACGGCTCCTTTACCTCTTCCAGATGGGGGTTTATGATTTCTTAGCACATTGGACTAAGGAAAGAACAATTGTTCTTAAAGTGAAAATGTACCACATAATTTTTCTGGGCAGGTTATGATGGAAACCTCGTCTCTTTCTCCCCATAAAGTACAGTATCTGTTTCTTACTAAGGGACTGCAGAGTTGAATCTGGTCTCAAGTAAGGTACAAAAGGCTCAGTGTGTGCTGAATGTAGCCTCAGTAAGATTGGGAGAGTGTGGGTGGAGGAACAAGGCAAGAATGTGCAGGACACAAAAGGCTTGACATTTCTGTCTTAACTCAAAGTCCCGCTCTGTATTTGAGTCCAGAGGTCTTTTTCAAGGAACATTGTAGACCTCATCTAACCCCATTACTGTATTTTGTCCTAATGTTTAATTCAATTTTCTGGTTTTACTTAATACCCAATAAATGGCTGCCACTATGCATGCTATTATAGAGGATCCAACAAAGACAGATGTGATCTTTGGGTGTCATAATTTTAAGAATCGACCATGTAAATCATTGATGCAGGAAAAACATTTGCCACACCCCAAATTGAAGTTTTTATAAATTGAGCAGGAGTGAAGCTCTTTTCCCAGGGCACTTGGAATGGAAGCCTTTTAACTGAGATAGATGCTCAGGAGTCAAGCATTGATGATCCAGTGGGCAGCATGGTGACTTTTTTACTACTTCCAGGGCTGTTGGTGTGTGGCTCTGTTGGAATGACTTCATGGTGTGCATAAAAAGTGGTGTCATGTCCTCCTGCTGCACAGAAAAGACTTAGATGCCTTTGGCAGCATCCTTAGGTGCTACTTGGAATCCTGTTGACTTGTAGGCCAAGGGACTTCAGACATCCTTCCTCGTGATTTCTTTATGCATCATTCTGAAGCCTTGTATATCCATAGGATAAAGTGCTTACTCCGTGTTTGACTATAGAAGGCTCCTTCCCTTGCTTCTATAGGTGTCTCCCAGATTCTGTAGACATGGATAATTCTAATATCCTCACATCATTCTTCCCTCACCTTATTGTAACTATGCACCTTGTACACAATACTGATTCCATTAGCTGTTGATTCAGCCAGCCAAAAATATGTTAAAGAAACAATCAAAATTATGTCTGCAGTGAATATATATATAGACCTCACTGGTGTGCTTGTCAGTATTTCTCAACTTCATAGAATAGCAACAATTCACAGTACAGTCACATTAGATGAAGGATTTTTACATGATTCAGGATTTTCATGTAAATACTAGACCATTTTCTATAAGGGACTTTGTGTCCTGAAACTTTGGTATCTTCAGGAGTCCCAACACCCATTCACAGATATCTGGTTTGGAATAGTGAGTATGTTCTTTCCATTGAGTTTGTAGTCTAGTGGGGAAGGCACTGAGGCATGAAGAAAACCATGTGACTGGGACAAATTGTGTAGTATAAGATTGGAGAGACATGAAAAGTAGATTGGGGGCTCTGGAAGGAGCTACTCCAGGCACAACTTCAAAGAGTCTATGAGAACTCTGGTCTAAGTAGAAATTAACTCCTAAAACTCCATGAACTGCCTCTGTCTATGAAAAAGTGGGGATTTGGAGCCTGCAAGACAGTTCAGCAGCTACATGTTCTTGCTGCCAACCCTGACAACTTGACTTTGATCCCTGGACTCAACATGGTGGGAGGAGGGAATTGATTCCCACAAGTCACTCTTTGCCCAGGTACTGTGACACGTGCATGTGCACTGACATCTCCACTCCACCCAAGCCAGAGTGTGTGTGTGTGTGTGCACACAAACCCTTTAAAAACTTTAGTGGAGGTGGGAGTGGATGAAGAAGGAAGTCGTATTCTTCTGCATTAATATTGAGCACCATGAACCAAGCTCTTCCTTTAAGCTCTGGGTGTGAGAAATGACATGTTTCTCTGTAGAAAAGAAATGTCTTGGTAGAACTTCATTCACTGAAACATTAGCATATCAAATTAGTTGAGACCTGAACACTCAGGCAGTTAGCTGGTGGTATCAGCAGGGACTGAACTTTAGCAACCAATCAAAAGTTGGTGATTTAATGGCTTATAAGAAAGAAAGGAAGGAAGGAAGGAAGAAAGAAAGAAAGAAAGAAAGAAAGAAAGAAAGAAAGAAGAGACGGAAGGAAGAGAGGGAGGAGTGAAGTGCTTGCTTGTATGATGCAAGCGATTTAGAGGTAGCCTATTGCCCAGCATACAGAGGAAGGTGTGCTTTCAGTCTGTGTTCATCTGGGTGATTAAAGAGGGAAGTAGAGTACAGATCTAGGTTTCAGCGGGCATCTCAGATTGGTGGACACACCACCTCTCTGAAGAGGTTTCTAGAAGATGCAGATGAGTAGGGAATGACAGGGGCTCTCAAAGAAGAGGAATGTGTGCTGACCTGACTTTTCATGCTATCCGCTGGATTTCCTAATGCAGATGGTTCTGGCTTCTTGTAGGATAGGATTTTACTGTTTGCCATTTTTGTTCCCTCTTCTCTAATTTTTCTTCCCCCATTCTCAGACTCCTGGACTATTCTATTTCTTAAAACAGAGTATCACACAGAACTTGTGACTAGATTATATATTTTATCTAGTCATCCATCGATCCAACTTATGGTTATTAAACATATAACTTCCCCCAGAAATCATGCTATGTGTGTGGAAATATGAAAGTCTTATTCCAGCATTTACCTTCTGATGGGGGGAAAGCAAGTCACAAAGTGTGAGAGAGGCCTTGAAAGCATGGAAGATGTGGGAACCTGGGGAGGAAGCATCTAAATCTTGAACTTGAGACTCAATGGATGCCTTTGGATGAAAGCATGCCTGAGTTTTGAAGGTTACATAGAATCGGTTAAGAAAGCTGGGCTGGATAGAGGGATGAAAAGGATACTTCAGCCCAAGGAGACAGTTTGCCGGATGTCACATGGCCTTTATTCATCTGGAAATGGGTCCTCATTCCTTGCGGCTCAGGACATGCTGCATGGTCTCCCTACTTGGTTGGAGCTATGTAAGGGCTTCAGATACAGCCTCATGTTCCACGAACTAGAGGTTGATCCTAATGACTCTGGAAGTGTACCTTCGTGCACTGGGCTGGCCAGCATGCTAGTCCATGTCTAGGCCATAGTGTCACCTTGATTTTTAGAAGCAACTCCCAATTTGGAATGGTCAAACATTCAACCCAGCCCTCCTCAGACCCTAAGAACTAACTATACCTTGGTGAGTAAGTCCTTATGGAAATGGCATGTGTGTGAGGTCCAGACAACCTGAAGTGACTCTCTTCAGGAGGATTTCCTTAAAGTACAGAGGTGTCATGATTGTGCTGGCTAGTTTTGTGCCAACTTGACACAAGGTAGGGTCATTTGGGAAAAAGGATTCTGAGTTGAGAAAATACATTGAGAGAATTGACCTGTCTGCAAATCTGTAGGGTAGTTTCTCTTGATGGTTGGTGTTGATGGATCCAGATTATTACAGGTGGCACCACCCCTGGACAGGTGGTCCTGGGTGGTGTAGGAAAGGAGGCTGAGTCCCATAGGGAACAAGCCAGTAAGCAGTGTTCCTCACTGGTCTCTGCATCAGCTTCTGCCTCCAGGTTCCTGCCTGAGTTCCTGCCCTGACTTCTCTCAGTGATGGAGTGTGACCTGCAAGTGTAAATGAAATAAACTCTTTCCTTCCCATGCTGTCTTAAATTGCAGTTTATCACAGCAACAGAAAGTTCACTAAGATACGGATTAATGGTTCACCTGATGTTCCATATGAGACTGTCTGGTTATTCTACCTTAAAGAGGGCCAAAGGCTGTGGGAACTTCTTGGGGGTTAAAATATCATAAGATCACTTTTTAACTAAGTGGGCTTACTAAAACTTAAACGTGGCTAGCTAACTTGTTGACATGGTCTTCTTGCCCCACTGGAGGCATTTGAGTGAAAGGAAAGAAACCAAATCCAGTGCCAACTATGTATCAAATATTCTGTTGGTGCCTTTGCAAATATTATCTCCCAGAAGGTCTTACCCTCCTGGCTTGGCACAGGTTAGGCTATGCTCTAGGCAGCCCCTTGCCCCTCAGATACAAAGCCTGGAGGAACTAGTGGAATGTCGAGCAACCATGGTCATTAGGACCTTTCCAGAAAGCATTTCTATGGCTTAATGAATGGGCACAGGGGCTGGAAAAGGATCAGATAAAGGGACCCAAGGAGGCTTTGGAGTCTGTAACCCTTTAGATGATGTGCATAGGATTTGTGAATACATGGTAACTGTCAGAGATTTCATGCTTAGCCAAGCCTCACAGGATACAACAAGCAGAGGGACTTTCTTGCACGCTGTCTAAATTTCAGTCTGTCATTGAGTTCCAAGCCCTTTACATCAATAATGGAGTGTCCCTTGTGGAGCTGAGGGAATCTTTGCTGGGGGACAGTGTTAGCTATTCTCACTGCCACATGATGTATGTGTTCAGATGGGGTACCACTAGCAGAAACACAAAGGGGAAAGCCAGCAATCATAATTTTTATTCTTAAGGGTTGACCTCCCAGGAAGGTGATTTGGTAACATCTGTGCCCCACTGTGTTTTCCAGACCCGTACACCTTGGGTTGGACTTGGGCAATGAAGGAGCAGAGAAAAAAATGTGTCGTAGACTTCACAAACTCTGGGCAAAACGTTCCTGGAGGAATGTTCTCTTGCCACTTCACCGAGAGAGCAAGGGAGGGAAAAAAAAAAAAAAAAAGGATTGGTGCCACTTGAGGTGACATGAGAATGTGCTGCAGGAAATCAGAACCCAACACCACATCTAATGAGCCTGTTATTAGAGGCTCTTGGCAGAGTGAGGAGAGTCAAGTGCTAATGAAAAGCAGATACAGAGCAAACTTAGCATCTCTCCACCATGTGCTCCCTTTGAGTCATGGAGCACATTGTGCTCAATAAACTGCATTTACTCGAGTGAATCTGTGAGAAGCAACATTACCAGCTGTTTAGTTAATACAGTGGAGAAGCTATGTATGTTCACGGTAGAGGTTTAGTTATCCCCTACCCTAGCTGTCTTGTTGGATGGCCTTACTTTGTTGGGCAGTGGAGACCAAAAGAAAGGGTGTAGCTGAGCCAGCTGCCAGTGTTGAGAATTCAGTGCCTGCTCCTTGATCCAGGATGTACCCAAGTAGGAATAGAGGTGACTAACATTCTCTGGAGTGCAATTCAGGAGTTGTGGTAAGAGTGGGGAAGAACATGGCACTGTGGGGTTGCTGTGCCCCAGTTCCCTGCCTTGGTGTTCAAATTCCTTTTCACCCTGTTCTCTTTGCCCATGGAGTGGACATTAACAAAAGAATGCATGCACACACTTGATGTGACCATGTTGATGCAGGGGAACTCCATAGATCAGATTCTACCCTTTCTGTTCATTGACCTGGAAGCAAACGGTTACAGTATTGAGACCTTAGGCCCTCTGTCCATCTTCCCTCCTTCGAGTAGCCGTGTATCTCTGCAGCAGTTGGCACAGTCACTGAAACTCTGCCACATTGTGTGCCCCAGCATTACTTACTTGACAACCTTCTGAATCAGAGTGCATGCCAAAATCCAACACTTAGATGTAAGGAGTTATATCTGGTGGGAGTTTTAGGTGGCCATATCATATTTATTCTACTGACTTGCTAAGCTAAGAACAAATTTCAGAATTCAAAAAGGCTCCCAATTTCCTCCAGGCTGATGCTCACAGTCTGCCCCAACCACTTGATACAGAAGCGTATATTTACACTGTCTTTACTTCTGTCCAGTGTCGTTACCATTGTGGTAAGTTTATCCACTTGCTCTTTTTCCCACTACATGAGAGCAAGAGCTTTTTGGTCTGGGTTTATTTTTGTTTACTGTACTGTTTTCAGTAGTTCTTACAGAGTAGGGACTGCACTGTAATCCCAGAAGAAATCTGAGGCCTGGAGGCCAAATGGTGTGAGAGTGCTGGAACAATATGTTGCCAACATCTGGAGAAAGGAAGGCATCCTAGGAGAAAGCCGGGCATCTCTTAGGAATCCTTTTCAATTCCCAGTTTGTGCTTATATGGAAGGCTTGCTCTCTCAGGGCTCATAGACTGGTAAAAGATGCAGGAATTTAAGCTAAAACAGACCTTTAGGATCCAGGTCAGGAATCACCCCTCCAAGAGACCTTTCCTGAACACTCGATATGCCTTCTCAAACCTGAATTAGCATAATTCTTAAGATTCCTAGTAGCAAAAACAAACAAAAAACCCCAAAACAAACAAACAAGCAAACAAAAACCAAAAAAACAAACAAAAACAAAAAACAAAAAAACAAAAACAAAAACAAACTGGGCAGTGGTGGCGCACGCCTTTAATCCCAGCACTCAGGAGGGGCAGAGACGGGCAGATTTCTGAGTTCGAGGCAAGCCTGGTCTACAGAGTGAGTTCCAGGACAGCCAGGGCTACGCAGAAAAACCCTGTCTCGAAAAACCAAAAAGAAAACCCAAAAGATTCCTAGTAGCAATCCATTCAGGACTTGATCACAGCCCAGACATGCAGCAGATAATTACAGTCCACCTCACTTCCTTCTCTTTTCTAGGCAGAGGCTCCCATCACAGAGTATAATGTCTGACCAGTGGAGACTAGTCAATGAATCTATGCATGTTGTTCGGCATTGCTGCTGTTTGTTTAGTAGCCAGCACATGCATATATTCTAGAGGAATATAGGCTCAGAAGCAGCTCTACACTGTGGTATGTAATCATCTTTGGTATTAATGTTTCACATTCATATTCTGGAATCTTCTCCTTTTTAAGCTCCCCTTGTGGCTTGAGAGGTGCAGCAAATGGCCAGACTTGTAAATTTTCGCAGATAGTTTGGGGAGCTCCCTGCATCCCTGGCTGCAACTGAGGCTCTGATTTAGTTTAAAACTTACTCACTGTGTTGGCAAGATGGCTTACCGGGTAAAAGAGCCATTGTTCAAGCCAAGCGACCTGAAATTAAGGCCCAGAGCCTGTGGTGGAAGACAAGACCCGACTCCTGACTGGTGTCCTCTGCCTTCCGCAGGAGTGTGGTGGAGCCCCCTAGTAATGATAATAAAGTTATGTGTTCAAGTTTATTTTTCCCACGTACATTTCAGGAACCCAGAGGCCATGAACATCTGCTTAGTTCTAAGAAAGCAAGTGGGAGACCTTCTAAGTAAGCACTGTGGACTCAGGACATCTTGATGCTGCCACTTTGATGTGACTGTTTTGAATCAGGGCTTCCGGGACATTTTTTTTTTGTCACAGCCAAAACAGCAAATGATTAAGCAAGCTGCAGTTTTGAATAGCAAAGAAATGTGTGCAAGAGGCGCACAGAGCCTTCTGGGATTGGGTGCAGATGTGAGCCTAACGTCTGCGTGTTTCCACTTTACCATGACTGTTTTGATGTCTAACACTTCCATGACATCATGTGGGACTCACCAGAATGTTTGCTTTCCATACTTTTTAGCCTCACCCTAATGTCAAGAGTGGGTCGGATTCTAGTTTCAATGGCAGCCGGGTACAAATGAAGCTGAAAGAAAGAGGGTTGATGATCTTGTGGGGCGGGGGGAGGGAGGTGCCAGAGTTTGGAAAGGGGCTAGCTGAGGAAATGTGCTTGCTATCTCAGCCCATGGACTGCCTCTGTGCCTCACTGGCCGTTTTCTAGTTTTGAGCTTCAGTTTACGGCACAGTTCTGTCTGGAGAATTGTTTAAAGATGGAAAAGATCCCAGTGCAAAACTAGAAATGTGATCTGTCTGTGCTAGAGAGCTGGTCCTGATCATTCCCTCCTGCTTGCAGCGCAGGACAGTTTCTGTGTTGTTTCATTTGGCAGTGACAGAAGTGGCCCTGGCTGTTCACTGATCCCTGTGAACATGGGGAGCAGCCATACTGCTTTCTAGGTGGTCTGAGTGACCCTAAGTGCCCCATGTGGCTTGAAGTCAGAGGTTGCCTGCAACAGCAATTTAGTAAGGAGAATATAGGGGACACTAAGAAGTTTTTAGGTTTTGGCTACTTACTCTTGCCTTAGCATCCCGGCAGACTGCGGAGTACTATTCCTAAGTTTTTAGGGCATTTCGATAGTAAATACATTAAAGCAGCTTGCTATGAAAAAGTAAGACATTGTGTTTAGGGCCAGAGATTTAGCTCTGAGCTAAATTCTCAGTGTCTTGTTGGAATGCTGGGGCCAGTGGATTGGGCCCTTTAACTTATTGTCATCTTTGCCAGGAGCTTGATAAGCCTTTCCTCTTCTTCTTGTTCTCTAGGGAAAGGAACTGCCTATGGCAGGCACCACACCACTGTATTTTGTTAAACATTTTGTCCATGCGTATACGTGTGTTGTGCAGGTGGATGGGTGCACATGTGTGTGCAGCTGTGTGTGTACATGTCTGCATGTGCAGGTGGAGGTGAAAGGTGACTCTTCAGGTGCCATCAAACTTCCTTTTCTGAAGCAAGGCCTCTCATTTAGTCTGGAGCTCACTAATAGGCTAGACCAGCTAGCCCACAAGCCCCAGCGATCTACCTATCTGTTCCTCCCCAGTGCTGGCATTATAAATGTATGTCACCACAACGGGATTCATAATGCAATTTCTAAGAACCATGCTCATGGCTCCCTGCTGGCAGGGCAAGCGTTTTACTTACAGAGCCATTTACTAAATTTTCATGAAGGAGTAGCAGTTCTCTTCCCCATATTATAATCTGGGAATTATAATATATCTGTATCCTCCCAGATGATGCATCTTTAGAACCGTGTTCTCTGCCTCTGGGCTCTGGTTAAAGAAGAAGACCCACATTAAACACTGTATCCCAGCCAGCAAGAATGAGGACTTAGATGCTTGAAGCCCATACTCCTCCCTTTATCATTAGTGATGCTGCCAGGCCATTGCTCTGCAGGAAGATGCTGCATCTGTGAAGGTTTGCCTAGCCTGGTCAGAATACCTGAGTAAGGGTACCACCCTCCTTCCTTGGAAGGCACTGTCATGCTGTCGACCAACGACATGTCCCTCCAGGTGTTACTGTCTTTTCATCTGTTTTTGTTTGTTTGTTTGTTTGTTTGTTTTCATCTATCAAATGATGATATTTGTAAATAGAGACTATTAAAAAAATCCTCAATTTGTCAAACTGGAAATGTACAAGCTTCAATCTAAAAACCTTACTGGTCTGTGGGCGATATGGTGGGGGGAGGGGAAAACAAAGTCCTCACTTCCCCAGCAGGGGTTCTCCTCAGCAGACTCCCAAGATAACTTGCATTTACTTGGGGCTGGGCCTCTGGAAAATGGCCGAGTGACATTCAAAGATGGTAGTGATTCAGAGGCTGCCTGCAGCCACACTGCTTTGACTGAGTGGCCTTTACTTGTAGGCAGTTTACCAGAGTTCTGCTTACACAAGTGACATTCTAAAACCACACTTGACTGACTTTTCTTTTAGCTGAATACAGTGGCTTTTTGCAGAACGGAGGGAAGGTTTGAGTTACCAGCAGATGTGACTTCCACCTGTGTGGGATGTGGAAGATTTGAACTTGGAGGCATTCTAATTTTTCAGGCCGTGACTTTCCTGAAAAATATTACACACCCCGTCCCTCATTATTAAGAGAATGAAAGAGCTCAAATTTCAGAACTTCCTGTATCTGGATTTGAAACCTTAATGTCCTGTTGCTTTTGAAGCCTACCCCAGTAAAATGGAGTAGAGGCTCTCCCGTTCTAGTGTCAGCAAGGCAATGACTCCTGGGAAACCTGACTATTTTTCATGGTGCTTTTTTTTCTTACTATGGGAATCCGAGGTAATCGTGGTAAGTGTATCCATGTGCCCTTACGGGTCAACTGGAATACAGTGTGACCTCATCATTCCTCTTTTGTCTTCCTACTTTGCTTAAAAGAGATCCCGATTACCTCAGCTCAGGGAGTCACTAATCAGGAGCTTCATTTCTGTTGCAGTGCCAACAATATGCCCAAGCAGGTGGAAGTGCGCATGCACGACAGCCACCTCAGCTCGGAGGAGCCAAAGAACCGAAGCCTGGGCATGCGCATGTGCGACAAGCTGGGGAAGAACCTCCTGCTCTCATTGACTGTGTTTGGTAGGTGCCTGAAGTCTCTATACACCTTTCTCCGAGATCACCCCAACCCATTTTTCTGTTGCTCTCCTGGTTTGTATGGGAGCTAGCCTCTCAGAGCTCATTCCCTGAGGAAAAGAAGATGGGTGACCTGGGGTGGGGCCCTAATTAGGCACTACTGCCCCAGTGGCAAAAATCTACCCATAAACCAACTTTAGCCATCTCTTCTCTGCAACCTGTGAGTTCTCTATAATGTCCGTATACAATTCCTGTGAGTGTGAACGTGCAGGTTCCCAGCCATACTTATGGAGACTGTTTTGAGCTGTTGGGAGACAGGCCAGGGAATCTGCAATGCAGCCAACCTTCTGAACGACACGAGGGCAGGCAATCATTCAGAGACATACTTGCATCAAGATAAGGACAACCGGCCCAGAAAACCCCACTAAGAAGAATAGGCCTTTGCCAGGAGCATTGTTGACTTTTCGAGTTGAGGAGGGGACCATGGAAGAGGCCCACTCTGATGCTCAGATGTGTTCTAAGTCATCTTGGAGGAGTGCCGCCCTGCTTCAAGACATTCTGGGGGTGATTCCTTTGTCTGAGCTGTCAATGCAGTCTTGGTCTTGGGTTTTCTACAGGGTGTATTGAAAGCAGAGTAAATGGCAGTGTCTTGTAATGACAGCTGCAGTTTCTCTTCCCAGTTCCCTCCTTGTTCTTCAGCTTTCACTTAGACTAGAACAATCTCCCCTATACCCTGGATCACCCCGAGCATCTCAACTGCCAGTGGACCAGAATCAAAACTGGGGATTGCCTCAGTTCACTTAGAAACAGGGAACCATAGCCATGGCTGGTTTTTTTTTTAAGAATCATCCACTATGTAATCAAACCTCATTCATCCTAGGAATTCAAGAAGATCCACAGTACATTTTTATAAACCTGTAGAGACAGGAAAAGAATCTTCCCGTCAGCTGCAGCCTTCTCTGCATGCCCTAAAATGAACTCCATAACCCACAAGCCTAGCAACTCCTTCCCCCATTGCCAGGGGATCTGTAACCTAGATCGTAGGCTATGTTTTTGGGAATTATGCTGGCCAGCCATTTTCAACAGTTTAAAGTTTTTCCTGTGGAAAGTAGGAGTCTGTAAAGCAAACAGCATCTCTGCTCAACTTGACTCCTCCCAGCTTATATAGATCCTTAGAGCCTTGTCCTATACGTCTGACTTCCACTTAAAAAAGAAAACATGCAACACACCAAACACTAGATTGCACTGGCAGATCTGGCTGAGAGAGAAAAAAAAGAAAACAACGGTACTGCCTGCTGAGAATTGGTTCTTCTGAGAATTTGTGATGTTATGTGCAATCAATAGCTCAAATGATTTCGGAGTCAAGTCTTCATTTTTCCCATGGAGTGTTAAAAATGTTCTTCTGGACTCCTCTGGTGTTAGAATAATTGGGTCTGTTACTGAAAGGTGTCTTGCTGGTTGTCAAAATCAATTTCCCTTATGTAATGTCTTTATTTTGTGGTATTCGTAGTCTACTAGCCAGACACATGAAAAAGATCATAATCACTCAAAGGAATGTTTGGAGCTGTTCATTTGACTAGGGAAGAAAAACTGAATTCAGGTTGCCTCTTTCCCTTCAACAGGTGTCATCCTGGGAGCAGTATGTGGAGGGCTGCTTCGCTTGGCAGCTCCCATCCACCCTGATGTGGTCATGTTGATAGCCTTCCCGGGGGATATACTCATGAGGATGCTGAAGATGCTCATCCTCCCTCTCATCATCTCCAGTTTAATCACAGGTGAGAGCTCCTGCCCAGCGCCTGCCCACATATGGCACAGCCCTGGGCTGGCTTTGGGGCTCAAAGGAAACTTTCTCTTTGGCCGAGTCACTGGATTCCACTCTCTATATCACTGCATCTCTGATCGACTTCCTGTATTTGAAATAGGAATCATTGATCCTAAAAAGAAAGACAATATATCTGTCATTCACTTTACCTTTCCTTCTGTCAAAGATACAAAGGAACAACCATGTATTAAAAGTAATACTATCTTGTTATTTCATTTTTAATATTTTCAACATATTCAGATGATAGAGATTGTAAGTGAAAAAGTATACTGCCTCTATTATTCACTTGGGCATACAGGAAGATATGCATTGAAAAGAGATTAAATGCTAGGCATGAAAGCTGAAGGCATTTTAATAGAAAGATATGCTTAATATGTGATAACATATCACATGTTTTTGACAAAAATAATTAATTGATTTGATTTTTATCCCTATGTTTGAACGCATACTGATAATTTTCTTCTTACCAGACAATATTATTGAAACAGGGTATGATGTATTGCTTAGTGACCAGTTTGAAGTTAATAGTAGGAGGCTCCAAGCTGGTCCATCGCTAGATGCCAGTGAGCTTGGTGGCCTTCAGAACTGTCCTCTGCACTGACACCCTTGTGAGGGAAAGGAGGGTCAGTGACTCCAACTGACTCAGGCAGTTGTGCCAACCTTACACCAGAGACAGTGGCTTTCAGGTTCAGGAACCTGAATTCCTTATCATTAAAGCCTGGGGTTGAGTGAGTCTGTGCTTCTCTCCAAAGATGTTTTCAGGCCTATTCAGTCGATTATATGCAAGACAGCCTGGTAGATAGACCCAGCTTCCTTTGCCCAGAATTAGCCTTTGTGTTCTAGAGAGAAATGGGTCACACATGGGTTGTATTGATTCAGAGAAATTCACACCAACTTCCTCCCCTGGCATGAAAAAAAAAAAAAAAAAAAAAAAAAAAAA
>JADRCD010228155.1:80559-92429 GCA_019843815.1 Montemys delectorum | reverse complement strand
TCCTGGTAGTAACAAATTAACTCCCAAATTTCAGTGGCTCAACACAACAAAAGTTCATTTCTCACTCACACAAAACCAGTTTTGCTGGGGCTTCCATGATCTTAAGACTCTTGCCCAGGCTGTTTCCACCTTAGTGGCCTTCACAGAGCTGAAGTCTCACATTGCCAGCTCTTAACAGCTTCGGTCATTTCTACTACATGCCCATTGTTCAGAATTAGTCACATGTACTGCTTTACTACAAATGGCGGAGAAATATGAATGAACATCTAAAAGTACCACAAAGAGTAAGTGGTCCATTACAATGACATCTCTCTCCCAGTTTTCTGAGACACTAACTCTGCCTTCAAGAGCAACTTTGCCCACGTCTTCTCACAGATATTAGCATTTACCCCAGATTTATCACTATCCTTCCTCTTGTCTTCTGCCTGAGAAATCATATCCTCCATCACATCTTCAAAGACCTTCTGATGTTTATTATCTCCTGCCTATGCTCTCCCTGGTAGAGACCATGGTCTTCTTCAAAAGTAGTCTTCTATGGGTTGCTCCCAGGTGATGCATAGACTATTGAGATGCATAAACAGTAGTTTCCCTAACTCCTCTCCAAACAAACCCATTCCTCTGATTGTACTTCCACTCTCTGCTCCAAGTCACCAAAGTAAAAAGATGCAGGGCCTTCCTCACTAACTCCTCGTTCAACCACTTTGAAGTCACAAAGCCCAGGGGACCCCAGTTTATGAATGTCTATAGATAAGGCCATGTTTCTCAGCCCCAGTTACCCGCATATCCTCCTTCAGGATAATACTTCCATCTTGATTTCAATATTATCTTATCCTTCTCTTCCTCCTCCTCTTCCTCCTCCTCCTCCTCCTCCTCCTCCTTCTCCTCCTCCCCTCTTCACCCCCGTCTATGTGTGTGTGTGTTATGTGTATGACTGACTCTCTCCAATTGTTCATTCCATAATAAGTTTATAAATCCACCAAATTGTTTCTATGATCCCAGACAGCTCAAACAACATGCTAATCATGCAGCTATAAAACTACAGGTCTTGGACTGGAGAGATGGCTCAGGAGTTAAGAGCACTGACAACTCTTCTGAAGGTCCTGAGTCCAAATCCCAGCAACCACATGGCGGCTCACAACCATCTGTAATGTGATCTGATGCCCTCTTCTGGTGTCTGAAGACAGCTACAGTGTACTTACATATAATAAATAAATAAATCTTTAAAACTACAGGTCTTTCCAAATGATGATAATATAGTGCAGAAACCAGAGTCAGAAACAGATAAGACATAGACAAAGTGAATGCTTTGAGAGCTCAAAGAGGATGGCACATAAATCAGGGAGGTCTTTTGTTAATTGATGTTTATAGTGTGTGTGTGTGTGTGTGTGTGTGTGTATTCATGTGCATGGGTGTATACCACTTGGCACAAGTGTAGATCAGAAGAGAGTTTGGGGGACTTTATTCTCACCTTCACCTCACGGCTTCTCTTGTTTCTGCCCTACTGTGTACTGCAGGTTAGCTGGCCTGCTCATTCCTTCCAGTTTATTAGTTGTCTTCACCCCCCATCTCACTGTAAGAGTGCTGCCATTACAGATACATACTGCTGCATCTGATTTTTCCATCAGTTACGGAGTTCAAATCGAGGTCATCAGGCTTGCCCAGCAAGGTTTATCTGCCAAACCAACTTCCCAACCCTCAGGGAAGTCTTCGAATCAGAAAATAATTTTCATAATTTTCACCAGCTTTAAATTATCCCATAGTTTCCCAGTCCCTTCAAGTAAAGTCCAGACTCAAGTAGTGAACATTTGCTCTGCTTCACTTCCCCTCCAGTCTTACCCCTTCTCCTCTGCTGCTCTACTCCTCTGCCCAGAAGGCTTTCCTAACATCTTTGCAACTGTGAAGTACATATCAGGTACCATTTCCTCCAGGAAGCGCTCCCCAGCTGTAGTTTTGTTACTGTATTCTAATGTTCTCTGCCTCAGATCGAGTGGCAGCATCTCTATCCCCTTGGAATCCCCAGAACTGGGCCAGGCATATCATGAACTCCAAGAAATGTTCAACTCTCTCGCTTCTGCCCACTCAAATCCCACAATGAAGGAAAATACTCTGGATGCTGAGTATTTGCTTGGGCTTTGAACAATCCTTGTAGCTTTGTCATCTAGCCTTTGTACATTGTTTTATTTCCATTGTTTAACCATGTTCTGAGTCACAGCTGCAAAGCCTGGGCACTACACCTATATCAAGTACACTGGTACCCTCATCCGCCAGGCACAGTGTTATAGAATACTCTTACACTTTCCTATGCCTCCCGAGGTGTTCTTTGCTACAGTGTGGGATACTTGAATATAGGAGAAGAGGAGGAGGGAATGAAAGGTGAGGGAAAGGGAAGGAGAGGAAGAGAGGGAAACACTGAAGTGTTCAGCTTTAGTCCAGATACCAAACTCAATCTCTTCACCAATATCCACAGGACACTCACATATTGTAAACAGTTCATTGCTTCAGTGTATCTTGTCATAGCTCTGCTATGAAGGGTTACGCTGAGCAGCAGTCATCAATCTGCTGTGGCATACGGTTGGTCTCTCCTCCTTCCTTCCATCTCTCAGCCTTCCTGCCTCTTCATCCAGGAGCAGCAGTCATTCCTCTCCTCCTTCATGCAAAGCAATTTAGCAGACATATTGTCTCGATGGAGAAGGCCTTTGGGACTTCGCCTTTTACCCAATGCCGTGTTAAAGTAGTTCATCTAATGAAATAGAGCACCTGTCCTCAGAGGGTTCTAGTGACCCACACTTTCTCTACCTCATTACTTGCAGGTCCTTGAAGTCCTGTCACTGGACTGTGGATAAATCTTGTACCTTAAGCCACTAACAATGTGCAGACAATTAGTATGTAAGGCTTCCTCACAGGAAGTCGTTCCCTGGTTGAGCATCTATCCAGTTCCACTCATGGAATCATCACAATGCCCAAAACAGTGTCTAACTCACATAACAAACTATAACTACTATGTGTGGAATACAGAATAGTTTGAACATAATCAGTATATCTCACGAGACAGGGAAAAGGTGATATAGCCCCTGGGAAAAGCTCTGGGTGAGAGGTCAGAGGCAAAACGTGAGTATTGCATAAGGAATAAAGGCAGTTTGCTATTTCTAGAACATGTTTCTATTTCTCCACAAGGTGACATCTACATTACATATCTCCTTTGTATCTTCTCACTGCAGTCTGTGTTTTGTGCCCCCTCTTAATATTCATGCATAGAAACTTGGTCCCCAATATGATGGCATTGGTTGGTAGGATGAGACCTAGGAAGATGTTCCAGTGGGTAAAAACATCCTCCCTATAAGCCCCTGAGTTCCATCACTGAACTCATGTGAGAAAAGCCACAGGCAGCAATGTGCATCTGCAATCCCATAGTCCTATTAGAGGTGGGAGGCAGAGATGGGAGAACTGCCTAAAAGCTCACAGGCCAGCTAGTCTGGAATATATAGAAAGGTGAACTGGACACTCCCTAAGGTCATCCTTTAACCTCCATATGCACAGTGGCACTTGTATATCTTTTTATACATATATGTGCACACGTGCTGGTACACAACATCATCATCATCAGAATCACCATCATCATAATGGCTCATTTGGATACTTCAGGTCTTTAGGACGTATAGGTCATGCAAAAACTTTGAATTGTTTATAAATCACCCAGTTGGGGCTCGAGAGATGGCTCAGTGGTTAAGAACACTGGCTGCTCTTCCAGAGGACCTGAGTTCGACTCCCAGCAACCACTTGGTGGCTCACAACCATCTGTAATGAGATCCGATGCCTCTTCTAGTGTACAGATGTACATGAAGACAGAGTACTCATATATATATACATATATATATGTATATATATATGTGTGTGTATATATATACATATATATATATATGTATATATATATATATCCTAAATAGATGTTTTAAAATAAATAAATAAATCACCCAGTCTAAGGTAGCATGCTGCATGCACCTGGTTATCTCAATTTGTTCTTCTGTGTGAAAGTGAGCCTGTAGTACCTTCACAGAACAATCAAGATGTTCTGAACTGACTGAAGCTGAGCTGACCACTCAACTACTGCCCAGTTCCTAGGGTAAATATTCATGGTGTCTGGGGGTTAAAAGTAGGTTGGGGCACACATTTGGTGTGTTCGAACTTCCATATCAGGTAGGTTCCTCACAAAAATCAGCCAAAGCTACAAAAGTTTCCTAGCCATGTGGAACCATAACAGGCCCACATCTGGTTCTGGAGGCATTGGAGAAGGCACATTCTCTACCTTCGACACTACAAGGGACAGAAAAGGCCTTATAAAAGAGGGTCCGAGGAGCTGAGAAGTCACTGCTGATGCCAACCTGTGCTTAAACACAAAGTGGGCTTGTGTTTGTTTTCCTGTTTGGGGCTATTCCACCATCACTAGGCTTACAAGAACTAATTTTAGCCCTCCTCCTGTAACACCCCACTTTAGATAGGATGGTTTATTCTCCAGCTGTCAGCACAAATGTAAAAATTAGGAACACACCTGACTGCACCTGTACTTACCCGCTCGCAGCCACAATTAGCCGCAAGCATCCTCCAAATATGGCAAAAGCCGTTAAGCATGCCTGCAATTAAGTAATTGTGGGCATCATTAGTTGTGTTGTTAGTCGCATGAGTAACTTTTGTGGTCGCCATGGCTACCCCCAATACAAAATTACCTGCCTGACAAGCGAACACTAGAGATAAGCCCCTCCCACTTCTCCTTTTCCAATTTTGTGAAAATTGTGTGTGTGTGTGTGTGTGTGTGTATGTGTGTGTGTGTGTTTTCCTCCCAGTTATTTCACACAAATGGATGGGGGTATATTTGCAATACAAGCTATTTATGTCAATCCCAAAAGAAATTGTCACTCTGGGTCCTGGGTATTATCTGTTTATCTTTGTTGCTGTTTTCCTGTTTCATTTGACATACAACAAAGCAAAGCACAGTTGTTGCCTCCCCTGCCCCCACGCCCCCGGGAAAATAACTCACTTGTGGTATTTAGGTAACAATATAATCTTTCATTTGTATGCTTTGTCCAATAAAAAAAAAGTTTTCATTTCATACCATAGTTATCATTTCCCAATTTGAAAATCTGCTACAGATTTCCAGCCAGAGAGCTTACTTCCTGAAAGAACCAAAATGTTTAGATCTTTCTCTCAGAGCATTTTAAGCCAAAAAGCAAATGGGTCTGGAGACCTAAGAAAGTAGCTCCTGCCTGAGGACTGATGATCTGGGAGGCCGTCACTGAGAAATGCCTACTTAATGAATCACCAGCCCAAGATGAATCACCGTGTTCTGCTAAATCCCAAGAAGCTTGTATTCACGAGGTAGAACAGAGCAGGATAGAGAAATGCATATTTTATATTTACTTATATAATATGCCAAGGGACTTCATGTAACACCAGTTAATCATCCCTCACTAGCAGATGCGTTTCAGATTTACC
This sequence comes from Montemys delectorum, assembly GCA_019843815.1. Taxonomy (NCBI): domain Eukaryota; kingdom Metazoa; phylum Chordata; class Mammalia; order Rodentia; family Muridae; genus Montemys; species Montemys delectorum. Next base: position 86,942 of record JADRCD010228155.1, on the reverse strand, counting down.
CAGCCCCCAGCTGAGGAGCTAGGCTATCAGTTCTTCCACAGAGCTGAGAAAGAACAGAATGAGTAGATGATCTTATGCTTTCACCTTTTTTCTGGAGAGGGGGAGTTGACACAGGGTCTCCTGTAGCCCAGGGTCCCCCATAGCCCAGGGTCTCTTGTAGCCCAGGGTCCCCCATAGCCCAGGGTCTCCTGTAGCCCAGGGTCCCCCATAGCCCAGAGTCTCCCATAGCCCATGCTGGTGTTGTTTGCCAACTATCTGCAGAAGATTTGAACTCTTGATCCCATTGCCTCTGCCTGTAGGGTGCTGTGATTACAGGAGCTTAGATCTCAAATGTTCCCAGAAAGTAAAGGCTTGTCTTCAAGCTGATGGGACTATTGGGAGTCCATAGGAAATGGGGGAAGAAGGAGGTAACCGGGGGTGTGCCCTTGAACCTTGAATGGTATATTTATTATTCATTCATTGAACCCAAACTCATATTCATTATTCATTCTCCTCTCCTCCTCTTCTCTCTCTCTCTCTCTTTCTCTCTCTCTTTCTCTCTCTTTCTCTCTCTCTTTCTCTCTCTCTCTCTCTCTCTCTCTCTCTCTCTCTCTCTCTCTCTTTCATCTCTCTCTCATCCTTACTGGCTGCCATGAGGCAAACAGACCTCCTCTGTCATGTGGCCCCCAGCCATGATATTCTACATCACAAGCCCAAAGCAACAGGACAAATGACCACAGACAGAAACCTCTGAAAACCATGAGCCAAAAGGAAATTCTTCCTTTCAAGTCATTTACCTTGGATAGTTTTCATAGCAAAGCAAAGTGAATACAAGCAGCTGGCATCCCACAGTTTGTCATTTGTGTATTCGGCCTAACTTGCCATGGCTGAAAGGAAAGATTATATAAAAAGCCTTTTTTACTCTAATTTTGAGCACAGAAATGAAGGTCTCGAGAGCAATACTGTCTAGAAGTTTAGTAATGATGAGGAAGATCATTTTCTGCCATGTCTAAGAAAGTAGTTGTGACTCTTGTGCAGCTAGTGTAAGCTTGAAATGTAACGAGTATGAAGAGAGCTGAATTTCCTCTTTTATTTTTAGAGTGGGTTGTGGGGGGAGGAGCTAACACATTGCATAATGCAGCTCTAAAATATATATGGGGGACGGGAAGATGGTTCAGTCAGTAAAGTGTTTACCTTGTGGGCATGAGGACCTTAGTTTGTTCCTCAGAACCACATAGAAATGCCAAGGGTAGTGGCACACACATAGAATCCTAGAGCTCGGGAGTAGATTCCACAAGTGCATTCCCGGGCTTCATTCCACAGACCAACCAGCCTGGCCTACTTGGTAAGTTCAAGGCCAGTGACAGACCTTGTCTAAAAAGAAAAAAAGTGGATGGCACCCTAGGAACAACACCAGTGGTTGGCCCCCCCTCCACATACATGCATAACACCTGTGCATATACACACACATCTGCATGTACGTGAGCATACACATACACACATATGTAATATATATGGGCTGTTCCAGAGGACCTGGGTTGGATTCAAAACACCTACATGGCAACTTACCACCATTTGTAACTCCAGCCCGGGGCAATCCAATGCCCTCTTTTGGTTTCCATAAGTTCTAGGCACTCACATGGTGCATAGACATACATGTAGGCAAAACACTATTCAGATAAAATTATATATGTAATCAGTTTATCCATAAAAGGCAACCAACAGTAGTCCAAATGTGATAAAAAAAAAAAAAGTATGGTAAATAAAAGGAAAAGTATTTGTATTGAAAACCATAGGCCATGGATGTCTCTGTCTATTAGCTGTATGATCATGTATAAAGCATTTCTTTCCTAGCCCAAGTTTCATCTGGTAGCAGAGTGGAGGCTGGAAAGGATCCACCACTTAGCCTTCCTGTTGCCTAGGCAGCTATCTATACTCTTGTCTTTTTTTCTAAGTTCATAAAGGAGAAGTGAGAAGAGAAATGTCCTAATGCAAATTAGGAGCCTTATGACGGCCTTTTCTGGTTTGCTTTCTGTTGCTATGATGAGACACTGACCAAAAGCAACCTAGGGGGGCAAGGCATTCCTCCAACCTCACGTTATAAATAGTCCACCATCAAGGGGAACCAAGGGAGGCGCTCAAGGCAGAAACCTGGATGCAGGAACTGAAGCAGACAGGAGACACGCGGCTCAGCAGCCTGCTTCCAGATGCACATCCGGTTCCCTTCCTTTCTCCCACGCAAAATTATTTCATTGCTTTGAGTATTTTGCCTGTATGTATGTCTGTGCACTACATATGAACTTAGTGCCCTTGGAGACTAGAGGAGAGTATCAGATCCCCAGGGATAAGAGTTACCGATTGTAGTGAGTGGCCATCTGGATGCCAGGACTCAACACTGGTTCTCTGAAAAAGGAGCCAGTGCCCTGAAGGGCTAAGCCATCTCTGTTATCTTTCTCATATAACTGGGGCTCACCTGCCTAGGGGTGGTACTGTCTGCCCATAGGGAACTAAACCTACATCAATTAACAATCAATAAAAGTCCTTTCCGGTCATGCCCATCAGATGGAGGCAATTCCTCAGTTGAGGTTCCCTCTTCACAGGTGTGTCAAGTTGACAACTTTAGGTCTGTAAGACAAAATGACTAAAAAAAAAAAAAAAAAAAAAAGCCCAAATGGTGCAAGTACAGTACAGGTTCATCTTTAAAACAACAAGAAAAGAATGCACATTTTTGTTTGTGTATGTGTGAGTGTTCACGTGCACACCACAGCACACATGTAGAAGTCAAAGGACAAATGGTGGAAATCTATTCAGGCCTTCTACCATCTGAGTCCCAGAAATCAAAGTCATGTTCTCAGGGTTGTCAGCACATAACCTTTACTACTGAGCCATGTTGCTGGTCCCATGGATTCACATCTTAACCAAAAAATTCTGCACTGGTAGTGCCTACTTCAAGAAAGGAGATTCACACTGGGCAGTGGTGGCGCACGCTTTAATGCCAGCACTTGGGAAGCAGAGGCAGAAGGATTTCTGAGTTCGAGGCCAGTCTGGTCTACAGAGTGAGTTCCAGGACAGCCAGGGCTACACAGAGAAACCCTGTCTCTAAAACAAAACAACAAAACAAAGAAAGAGAGAGAGAGAGAGAGAGAGAGAGAGAGAGAGAGAGAGAGAAAGAAAGAAAGAAAGAAAGAAAGAAAGAAAGGAGATTCACATTGCAGTAAGAATTATCTGGATTTAGGGGTCTGGGTTTTCTTGGCTCTACTTTCTTATGTGCTGGTTTCAGTAGTGATATGACAGTCACAAGCCAACTTCCCCAAACTCTTCAGTGTACCTTCAGGGGAAAGAGTCCATGGGTGTCTTATAAAGATGGATTGTCTGGAACAACTAAGCCCACTGAGGGCCAGGGTCCCCACTGGGCTCAGGCTCCACTGGGTGCAGGGGCTAAGAACGAGGAGGGCAAGTCCTGCTCAGTAACGCTGAGAACGTCTCAGAGAAAGGTGAACTGATGTGGGAACAGGCACGCTCTGGCATCCATCCTGCTTCCTAGTTTGAAAGACAAGATCCTGGAATTTGAGTAATCTCAGCAGACGTTAATCCAAATCAACTCATCTCAACAAATGTACCCTAAGACCACCCAGGGGTCTTCCAACTCTAAGCAGATGCTTGTGGTAGCCACGAAAGGGCATCTCTTCCCAGAACTGTACCTATTTTCCCACCCCATAGCACGGTATTTGCAAAGGGATGTACAGAAAGTCTGACAGAATGAGGAAGGAGCCCGACATAATCCCCCAAATAAATACAGTCAACATATCTTTGACAAAGGACTATTTGCATTTTAAGGGAAAAAGGATGGTCTTTTCAATAAGATGCTGAAATAATTGGATATCCGTATGAAAAAAATATTAATCTAGACACAGATCTTATGCCTTTTACTAAAATTAACTCAAATTGGATCAGACTCCTAGGTGTGAAGCATATTGCTTGTACAACAGCCCAGAGTCGGTATTTTCCACCAGGTGTTTTTTTAGGACTTGTGCTAGGAATGGGTAATAGTTCTTGTTTCCATTTGATGGAATGACCAGAGGGACAGAGGTTGCAAAGGTCATTTGTTCATGCTGGTCATACCAATTGAAAACCCCTAACACATTGTAGAGGCTGGCCGTTGCTTACTCTCTCAGCCCACCTCATCCCAGTTACTCAACACAGAAAGAAACTGAGTAATAGAACTACTTCCTTATTCATTGAAGGACAATTGGAACATGGTTATTATTACTAGAGTTCTAGGGCAGAAGCCCCAAGGCTAGAAATTGCAGGAGATTGGATTTGGCAAGTTATATATTCAGATTAAAGATAAAAGGCTGGCACAGCATATTTAATGAGCGTGACTGCACTGGCAAGTACAAATAAAGGGGCTCCCCGTAACCCCAAGTCTGTCTCCAAGATGCTAGCATGGGTTTGAGGTTTAAATAAGAGAGAAAATTGTAGTGGGGGATGGGATGAATGCATAATTAGCAATCTTAGTCAAGGTGTGGTCTATTTGAGCATTATCTTCATTCTGGTTCTTGAAGGTAGTTCAAGGAAGTTGTTATCATTAAGGTCACAAGACTGGTACGTCTGATTCCCATAAAAAGGTTACTCACCACGCCTTTAACCCCAAGCACTCAGCAGGCAGGTGCGCGTGGATCCTGTAAGTGTAAGGCTCCACCCAAGGGCGTGTATTTTTGGTATGATAATAAACCATAGGCCACCTTCAGCTTTGTAGGACTGGGCCAGCTCTAGTTAGCCTTGGGGAGAAAGTGACCAAATCTAGCCTGCCTGCTTGCCGGCAATTGTTTCTGATCCATTGATTCTGTGTCACACTCTTCCACCTGCATGTTTAGGATAATGACCTAATGACCCAAGGGTGTTTGATGCCTTTGGGGTCTGGAGCAGGATGTACTGAAAGCTGACAGCCCGATACTTCAGTTACTTTTGCCTTTCCATCTTTCCGCCCTGCACGGGGATGAGAGAAGTTAGGACCCACCAGCTTTGAGATAGATGTTCTCTGAAAGAAGAACGTGCCTCCTTGCAGAGGCAAACAGATGGCTCACATAACAAAGAAGAAAACGGGTAACAGTGAAGGCAGAGGCACCAGGCTGTTAGCTTACTTTTTGTTGCCTGGTGAGCCCAAGCAAAGGGTGGGGGCTCCTCCACCAAGGCCATTGCACCATGGCTGCTTAACTTTTTCTCTAGCAATCTCCCTTTGCTCTAGAATTCTCTATATGACTCCAGGCGTACATGTGCATAAACTAGGTAGGAAAATGAAACATTGTCATAACTAATATGTATTTGTTAAAACAGCTCTTTGGTATATGTGTGATTTGACCATTATGAAAGCCAAGTTTCGTGTTACTGAAAAAAATTAAAGCTGGGCATCGCATCGCCTTTAGTCCCAGCACTCGGGAGGCAGAGGCAGGCAGAGCCCTGACTTGGAGGCCAGCCTGGTCTACAGAGTGAGTTCCAGGACAGCCAAGGCTACACAGAGAAACCCTGTCTCAGAAAATAAATAAATAAATCTTGTCTGAATATTTGATCCTGCAGGGCGTAAGACATCTTCAACATGTGTTAGAGTCGATCAATATTTTGATTTTATAATCAATGCAGAAATATTGCTTCAAATAAATGTGCATAAAGTGCATAATAGCAGAAGTATGTTCAGGACCATTTCAAGGCTAAAATTCATTAGATCATTTTTTTTAAATGAAATTCAAGTCAACAATTTAAAAAGCAATTTTAAAAATTCAGCATTCTAGCACGGTGTACTCCAAAGATATGTTAATCGGATACGTGCTGAAGATGATCAGAGCAAACTATTAGGAATCTTTTCCTTTCCCATAGTTCAATCATGATGCTCCCAGGAAAGTAGAAGACACCGTATGTACAGTAAAAACACTGCAACCGGAACACATCATAGTCTCTTCCTGAAGCCAAGGTAGTTCGGGCAACGTTCCTTAGCACCGGCGGCACGCCCACAGGCTTAGAGCAAAGCATACTGTTGTGTGTTCACAACCCCGGCAGCAGTGAAGTCCCAGAACTCAACAGGGATGAGTGCTGCCAAGAGCAGCTCAGATTCATTACACATTTGATTTGGAATTCAGAAACCTTTTACTCTTGCCAAAGGTTTTACAACCTCCACATTCAGTTACACTGGGTTGGGAGTGGTGTTTGGTGTGGAAAATATCTACCAAGAACCTAGAGACTCTGCCCAAGGTTTCTGGTCAGAAAAAGCAAGGGGCCTGCTTTCTGAAAAATCATTTACTTCTTGTGTATGTGTGTCAGAGAGAGAGAGAGGGAAGGAGAGAGAGAAAGACACACAGAGATAGACAGACAGACAGACAGACAGACAGACAGACAGACAGACAGACAGA
>JADRCD010228155.1:29070-80549 GCA_019843815.1 Montemys delectorum | reverse complement strand
AGACAGACAGACAGACAGACAGACAGACAGACAGACAGACAGACAGACACCGGGGAGGAGGGCAGGAACACATATACCACATCAGAGATGTAGAAGCCAGCAGGCAACTTACAGGATTTGGTTTTTGCTCTGCCCTTGTTTTGAGGCAAGCCTCTCCTCTTTCGGCTGTTGGAGTGCATACTCCAGGCTAGCTAGCCCCTGAGCTTCAGCGTGACCTTCTGACACTACCTACCATCTTGCAGTAAAGGAGCTGGGATTACAGATCCTTACTACCCCTTCTGGTTTTTTACATAGGTTTCCAGATTCAAACTTGATTCGTGTCTCTCCCCGCCCTACCAATGGGCTTTCTGTCAGACTAGAGGGCAGATTCTGACTTAGCCGATAATTATCACTATGATTTGGAGACAAAGGCCTCATTTGGAACTTTTCTAAAATTCCCTTGAGCTAGAAAAAAAAAAAAATCTCATTTCATGAAATGCCATAGCCCATTAACATGACGAAAGCCCTGCCGCCTGACCTTTGAGAACTGGCCCACAAACAGAAAAGTATGCCTTCACCCACGGGATGCAGCACACAGCCCTCCACTGAGATTTAGGCTGAAAGGCTCAAATTAAAAAGACACAAAAGAGCTTTGCTTTAACTTCTAGAGGCAGTTTTTTCTTCTTGGGACTAGCCTAACACAAAAGATTTACCCCAAGAGCCTCAGACACACCCCTCCTCAAGGATGGGGTTCAGAGAAAGTAGGAAACAGCTGGAGTTTGGGGAGGACATTCTGAGCTTCATTGGGGCTGGGACAGAGCAGAGCTGCAGCTGGGAAGCTGACAGCGACAGTACACCCTGGGCCTGATGGAGTGGTGCCTCAGGGCAACCACAATTGCCCTTGCAGATCCGAACACTCAACAGCTCTGAGCTCAGAATCCTGTGCCCAGCTGCTTACCTATAATCACTATCAGGGGGCTCTCTGACACCTCATAATTAGAAGTTCCAAACTGAACTCAGTCTATTTGCAAGTCCACTCTCCACAGCCTGACCCTCTAGGGACCAAAATGGAGCCACTTTATTGCATTGTGAGTGACAGAAACCCAGCATCCTATTTGCTCAGACTCCATCCACCAGGTTGACATACTTTGCATTTCATTTCTTGACCTGGTCCCACACACTGATGAACACTCCTTTGCAACATTCCAACTCTCCAACTGCTTCCTGACTGGTCTGCGCAGCCACCGAAGGATCTACCTGATGTGGTGGCCACTGTTCCTCAGATAAATTTTTTTTTTAATTTTAATTTGTTTTTTTTTTTTTTTTGGTTTTTCAAGACGGGTTTCTCTGTGTAGCCCCAGCTGTCCTGGAACTCACTCTGTAGACCAGGCTGGCCTCGAACTCAGAAACCGCCTGCCTCTGCCTCCCAAGTGCTGGGATTAAAGGCACATTACAATTCCACTGAAGTCCCCTGTCACTCCCCTTTCGGTTCCCTCTCCCCCCCCCCCCCCCCCCTCCTTTTTGTATCTACTCCTCCTCTGTTTCCCTTTTTTAAAAAGTAACTTTTATTCTTCTGTTGTAATTGTTGTGTGGGAAGCTTACTGCCTTCATCTGCTAACCTAGGACTGTCCTGTAAACTTCTAGGCCTAGAATGTTTTCAGCCTCTGAGATTTACTGTTAAATAACCCCATCCTTTCTAGCTCTTTCTGAGCTCTGGCTGGCTGGTTCAACTCAGCTGTTCTGGCTCAAACTCCTCTCTAAGCTGACTGATTCAATTTGGCTCCTTTCTCTGCCCTTACTAAATTGTTCTGCTTGGCCTCAAAGAACTCTGGCAATAAGTTTTAATCTTCTGGTGTCTAGCTTGTTCTCTTTTTGCAACCTGTCTCTGTACAACTGTCCTGGTAAAGCTGTCTCTATTTCTCTGTCTCTGTCTCTATCTGTCTCTCTTCTGTCTCTGTCTGTCTCTCTGTCTCTCTCTCTCTCTCTCTCTCTCTCTCTCTCTCTCTCTCTCTCTCTTTCTCCCTGCATTGCTCCCTCTTATATAGCTTCCCTTACCTCTCTCTTTTGGAGAGAGTTGGGCACATCCTATTCTGTCAACTCTTTCTCTGACTTGTCACTTTGTCTGCTCTCAATTAGAAATCACTTTTAAACATGGTGCTTCCTTCTACACACTAACTTTACTTTCACTGTTTGGAATTAAAGGTGTATACTAAGTGTGTGTGTGTCTCTATTCTACTTAGACTAGCCATGTTTCTGGATTAAAATTCCTCTACAAATATGTGTGTGTGCATCTGTATGTGGGTATGGGCATGTGACTGTAGTTGTGAATTCAGAAGATGGTGTCAGATCCCCTGGAGCTAGAATTACAGGTAGTTGTGAGTCACCTGACTTGGATGCTGGAAACTAAACTCTGGTTTTCTGGAAGAGCTGTTGTAAACTCTCTTATCCACTGAGCCATCTCTCCAGTTCTCCTTGTAGAATTTATAGCATATTTCTTCTAATCAAATACACTAACCCTTGTATAATTTCACACCTCTGAAAGAGAATCATTTCAGGCTGGGAGATGGGAGAAAGCCTGAGGTGAGCTCCAAAAGCAAGTTTTAAGAAGATGGTGAGAGGAGAGTGCTAGACAGGGGACATGGCTTATTTCAAGGGTTTGGGGGCAGGAGGTAACAGGCAGAAAAAAATTCCAAGACTTTCAAGTTTCATGAGGGAAATACATGTTAAGAGGATAGAGGAGCTGACATCTGTGTAGACCATGATTTGTTTTTTTTTTTAAAAATCTCTTTAAAAGATTTGTTTATTTATTTTATGTGTGTGGTGTTTTGCCTGCCTGTATGTCTCTGTACACCACATGAGTACAGAGCCCACTGAAGCCAGAAGAGTGTGTTGGATCCCCTGGGAGTGGAGCTACAGATTTTTGTTAGCCACCATGCAGTGCTGAGAATTAAACCCAGGTCCTCAGCAAGAGCAGCCACTGCTCTTCATCACTCAGCCATGTGATACACAACTTTGACACAACGGTAAAATAATTAGAAGTTATCAAAAAGTTTTGCAGCGAATAATCTGGAAGCATTTCTCTGGGTATGATATCCTTGGCTGACTTTTATTCTTTCGGCACTCTGGATATTTGATCATGTTGCCTTGTGGTCTCCATTGGTTTTGATGAAAAAAATTCAACTTTTAATCTTACTAGGGTCTTCTTGTACGTATGTAAGGAGTGTTTTTTTTTTCTTTTTCTTCATGTTTCAACTTTTTCTCTTTGAAATTTTCTTTCAGCATTTTTGCTATGATGGGTCTGCGTGTGCATTTTTGTCCTGCTAGGAACCTGTTGAGTTTCTTGAATTATACAGACCTTCGATTCTCTACTTCTTTATTTTTCATTGTTTCCTCTCTCTCTTCTTTAGTCACATAATCTCTATCATCTCATCTTCACATTTGCCAATTCATCTTCAGCCCAGTCCTTATTTACCGCAAAGGGCTATTGAACCCCTCTGGTGAAATTCTAAATTCAGTCACTGTATTGCCCAAATTCAGACCTACAACGCTCCACTTGGGTCTTTTTAAAACTCTCCACTGTTGCTCTGTTATTATAACCATCTTCATGGGGCATGCTTTCCTTTTATTCTCTGGCTGTGTTTGTGATGTCTGACCATTCTGTCCATCAAACTTGACATGTGAACTAGTAGCCTTCCCAAGGCAGTTTCCACCGCCCACATTGTTCCCTCTGGTATGGATGACACATTGCTCTCTCTTTGTGTGTCTTTGTGAGGACTTAGTAATACAGTATAAATTTCAAACTATTCATTTCCTCCATCACCCAGAAGCTGTTTTTGTCGTTGTTTGCTTATTTATTGGTTTAGTGACTCGCCTAGATTGTTTTTAATGAGGTCAGTTTTAGTTATTGAGAGAAGCCTTTGACCTCACTCCTGAGAGGGCTTCCGGAGCCTTGGACATGTGTGGTCAGCATGGATGCCAGGATCTCAGCTCGGCTTTTATCTCTTTCCCTGATCTCTCTGTTAAGCTGTCTGTCTTTGTGAGACTCCACTAATTGCCAGCTGATTGCTTTATTGCTTTTGACAAAGCTCTGGGACATAATTTGCCTGAAAATCTAATCCAATTAAACCTCATCCTTCCGGTAGCCACTGAGTCCAGGGTCTAAAGTCTGTTCTGAGCCCAAGAAGGCTCTTCTTTGTTGGTTCCTCTTTGCCTCTCCTGGAAACCATTTGGCCTACGGTTTAGTGTTCTGCCCTATGGAACTTACCAACCTTCTTTCAACTCCATTATTTCTGAGATATTCTTTAGGCTTGAGTTTCCCCAAACTGTTTCGAATGAGGCAGTTCCTTCAGAGGGAGTGTGAAAACTTTTGTTTGTCAGGACCTGCTTCCACCGGGCAAAATTTCTGAGCCCTGCTCTGAAAGTGGTCTAGGACTAGAGCCAGCCTTTTTTTGGACTGACTGACAACCTTTCTTCTGTGCAGGATGGGGACAGTAGTGTCTGATCTTATATTGCTTCTCCTTCCTTGAAACCCCCACCATACAAATGAGCTGAACGGAAGATGGAGGAGCCCATTGGTGTGCTATGTGTATGTCAGGGCCACTACTGTACGGGGGAGCTGGAGAGGGAAAGGAAACCTCAGACTTTCCAGGATCAGACTCTGCAGTTGAGAGCTGTGAGATTCGTAACATTACTGTCCTAACACACACTCAAGTGAAAGCAGGGAGGTCCATTTTCTTAGGGATATTTGACCAAAATGGGGCTCCTGTCATATGAATTATGTGCAAAGAGAAGATGGAAAGGGTCAAGGTCCAGAACATCTACTGTTCTCCCTAAGACCTAGCCAATTGTCTTTAGTGAATATGTCTTCATTTTCTGTGCCCCTAGGACAAGTGGATGGGCATTTTAATATTCTGTTTAGTAGCTGTAGCCGATTCTCTGCAGAATGGGTCCTTCTCCAGAGCTATTCCAGAAGTAGAAATCCTGGGTTTCAAGCATAAGGAAAACATCCCTCTGGTAGTTGGCAGTGCGGAGAGTGTATCAGTGAAAGATCTGTGTGTAAGCAGACGTGCTAGTTAAAGACACAAGAACAACCAGATGACTCAATGGGTAAAGGAGCCTAGTACCAAGCTAGAACCTGAGTTTGATCCCCAGGACCTCGGTGGTAGAAGGAGAGAGCTGACTCCTGCAAGTTGTCATCTGACCCCCGTATGCAAGCTGTAGTACATACTCGTTCAGGGGGATCACTTCATCTGAGCCAGAAATGCTTCACAGAGAGAAAACATTTAGTCAGGAGTTGAAGGGCAATGCTCATGACACAGTCAAAGGCAAAGAAATGAAATCTCAGGCTCAGTCTACTATTAATTATTTTTTTAGGCAAAAGCAACATTTTAATTAGTAGAAAGTCTCTGAAATATTGGTTGAATGTTAACACTAATAAGTTTATCTTCATTTCTTCTGTTGGTGTCCTTAAATAGAAATCAAGGATGGAAGTGAGCAGATTTGCCCGGATCCAGACAATTCTAATGTTCTGAGAGTCTTTGCACCCATGAATGAAAATCTGCAAGGAACAAATCATAAAAGGAACAAAATGCTCCTCCTGCCATATGCTAAACTTGAACCAAGACCAACCAAAGCACTTAATTTAGATCATGTGGTTATCCCCCTTACTCTTGAACTTCATGCAGATCAAATTATAGTTTAGAAGAAGATGGGGGGAGATTTTATTGAGCAAATAATCATTAGCTTGGTCATTGGCAAAAGTTTCAAAGTTCAGAAACATTTAAATGAACAAGCATCTGCCTGTTCTCCTGTCCTCTTCCTGTAGTTACTTGATTTCTAATAATGATTCCCATTTCTTATTCCTTTTTGAAACATATTGGCTGGCCAGGGTTTTATGAAGTGTAGGGACACTACTCGATGCACATAGGAAAATGCATTTACCTGCATCATGTAGTGTGAGACATTCCTCAAAGCCTAAGGGTCCTGAGTTCCAGACAAAGGTTGATAGGCCTACGGTTTACAAAGGTCATTTTGGTATCTTGTTTAGTATTTATAACTTTGGGGATGTCAGCCTTATCTCGCTTGTGAAGAGATTGGGCTTTTGTTTTCACCCTTTTCAGGGAATCAGGGGAAAATCTCAGACTCCTTTCCCCCTCCAGAGTGTTCCTAACACACCGTAGCATGAAGAGGTTAAATATAGTAAAGGAGAAATCAAAAACTGTGTACTTGTCTTCCCAAGACTGAGTCTCTCTCTCTCTAAGGAGGAACCTACTTATTCCAGGGAATAAGGAGTGACAAAGGGTCCTGCCTCATCCCAACACCAGATGCTCCAAGATTATTGCTGTCTGCCAAGCCTAAGAGAGAAAACTTTTAAAAAAAAATCATTTATTTTGTTTTATTTTATTTTATATGTGTGGTTGTTTCTCCTGCTTGCATCTCTGTGCACCACATACATGCAGCTCCACAGAGGTCAGAAGAGGGAGTTAGATATCATGGATCTGGAGTTACAGACAGGTGTCAACCACCACGTTGGTGCTGGGGATCAAACCCAGGTCCTCACCAAGAGTCGTCAAAGCTCTTAAACTAGTGAGTCACGTCTTCAGCCCCAGATAAAATATTTTTAACAAGTTAGTCCCTGCTCAAACTTGCAGTCAACATTCATGTCACTGAATTTGATAGGTTAAAAAAAATGCACCTTCTGAATTGATTTTTAAAAGGTCTTCAGTTGTCAGTGTCTTTGAACACCTGGCATAATCATTTCCTCTCTAGGAAAATGTCTTCATGCTAGCTGTCAAAATTCTCTGCATTTAATTGTGCATGTGCATGTGCCTGTGCCTGTGCATGTTACAATGTTACCAAAGACTGAACTTTGGCAGATGCTTTGTACTGAGCTATAATCATAGCTCTCATTTTCCTTTTGTATTTTCAGACAGGGTCTTCTCTCCCTGCAGTGACCAGGCTGGCTTTAAACTTCCCAAAGTGTTAGAATTAAAGGCCCGACCAGGCCCAACCCTAAGTGTTAGTCACCTCCCACCACTACAAAACTAGTAGTATACATAAAAATAAATAAACAAATAAAAAAACCACAAGAACTAGAAAGAAGAACCTTTAGAAATTATGGAACAAACAGAATTTCTGATGTTGGAATTATGAGACCAAAGTTATAAAATGATTATACTTAAGACAATTGCACCTATTAATGCTGCTGCTGCTGCTGCTGCTGCTGCTGCTGCTGCTGTTGTTGTTGTTGTTTTCAAATAGCTGGGAAATGAAGCATTTAAAGAAATCCCCACAGAGACATCATCTACTATTAGAGAGAAGTGAAAAGGAACAAGAAGGCACAAAAAGAAATTTAACATATTTTTTTAAAAGAATGAATGCCTCCATAAATGAAAATTATAATAGTTGAAATTAAATACTCAATAACATACTAGACATAATTGAAGGCAGAATAATTGGAATTAAAAATAGGTTAGTTAAAATTACCCAGAATGTGACAAGAGATAAAAGTATAAAAACTATGACCACTAGGAGGCCCGAGGCTGGAGAGAGAAAGTGTGTGCAGGTTCCACAAGGGGACAGAGTGGCAGCGATTCCTCCCGTGTCTCTTTATTTTTATGATAAAGTTATTTAAGCACACATGAAAGAAAAAAGCAAAGAATATGCTATAAAGCCCATATGTCCACTCCCCAGACACCAGTTGTAAAAACTCTGCCACATTTGTTCATTTCCTTTCATTGTTGATGTATTTTAGAGCTGTTCCCAGAAGTCACATCATGTTGCTCTTGGAGGCAGTATTTGAATACTGAAATGCCTGAACTTTTCTAAAACGAGCAAAAGATACCATGCACGGATCCCTAAGCCCCAGCCTTGCCTGATCAGGGTCAGGAAAAAATAAAGCCACAATGAAGCATCTTTTCAGAAAGCTGAGAAAAATGAGAGAAACTATGACAAGAAGCCATTAACTTGTTTAAGGCTCATGGGTGGCTAAGTCACTTTCAGGGCCACATAGCTTCAAGTTCAGCATCTTTTTCCAGCACTAAGCCACCCTTGTGAAGGCCCCTTAACAAAATCCATTTAGAGAATTCTTAATCTTTTTTTTAAGTGTCTTTAACATTTTTATTTCTATGATTATATGAGTGTGTGTGTGTGTGTGTGTGTGTGTGTGTGTGTGTGTGTGTAGGTACATACAGAGGCCAGAAGAGGGCATTGATGGACTAGCCTGGACCTACAGGTAGTTATAAACTACCTGACTTTGGTGCTGGGAACTGAACACTGGTCCTCTGCAAGAGTTCTTAACTGCTGAGCCATCTCTCCAACCCCAAGAATTTATATCCTTACATCTTCTTTCAGAATCAGGACTAGAAAGAACTAATATCCAACCTTTTACTGTTCTATTTTTACCAAAGGATTAAGACCAAGCAGGGACCTCACAGCTCATGACTTTAAGGAATTACTTTTACAGATGGGAAAACTGGACTCTCCTAAGAGAAGAGTCACAGCTAATGGTTTATACTAGTTACTTTTCTTATTGCTATGTTCTACTACCTTGTCTCTTTCTCTCTCTCCCCCTCCTCCTCTCTCTCTCTCTGTATGTGTGTGTGTATGTTGGTATACACATATGGAAAATATTGATATATTTTGAGGCAGGGTTTTCTTGGGTAGCCCTGGCTGTACTCGAACTTGTTCTACAGGCCAGGCTGACCTCGAACTCACAGAGATCTGCCTGCTCCTGCCTCCTGAATATAGAAAATAAATTTAAAGGAAAAGTACCAGAAGCTAATTAAGGAAGGAGATACTATGCTGGTTCATGATTTCAGAGGGAACAGTCTGACATGGAGGGAAAGACATGGTGCCTGATGTGGCTCCACTCATACAGGTGCGAGCAATAGGGCTTTACATCTTGGTGGGTCAAGATCTAGAACAAAAACCTCAGGCAGGTATAGCCAGCAAAGCCCACCTATTGTGGTAACTGAACCCCAAGTGCAAGATTCAACAACAGGCCCACACCCTGAGGATGAACTTTCCAAATATGTGAAACTATAGGTGACCTTTTAGATTAAAACCATAGCAACTATTTTTGCCTAAATCTCCAGAAAGCTTCAGTTTATGGTAGAAATTGTTAGCAATTTCTAAATTTTGTGAAGTTAGTTATGAGGAAGATATTTAATTTTTAAAAATTGTATTTATTATTGGCTATGACCTCAGACATGGGCATGAGTGCCATAGAACATATGTGGAGGCACAGGACAATTTCCTGTGAATCAATTCTCTCCTTCTAGTATGGGTTCCAGAGATTAAACCCAGGCCACCAGACTTATATTGCAACTGAGTTTTGGGCCATGTTGTTGACCCAACAAGTATTTTTTGTTGTTTGGTTTGTTTTGTTTTGTTGTTGTTGTTGTTGTTGGTGTTGGTGGTGTTGGTGTTGTTGGTGGTGGTAGTGGTGGTGGTGGTTGGTTGGTTTGTTTTGAGACAGGGTGTCACTATGTAGCTCTTGTTCTGGAATTCAGTATATAGACCAGTCGGGCCTTGGACTCAGAGATTTGTCTGTCCCTGCTTCCTGGGTACTGATTAAAAGCATGCACCGTGACATCCTGATAAGTCTTTTAAATACGCTGGAGAGATGGCTGAGTGGTTAAGAGCACTAACTCTTCTGGTAGAGGACCTGGCTCTAGTTCCCAACACCCACAAAACATCTCATAACCATTTGTAAGTCTAGTCCCAGGGCATTCAACACCCTCCCCTGGCCTCTGGCATCATTGCATACACGTGGTGCACAGGCACACACACACAACCAAAACATCCCCACACAAAATTAAATAATAATAATAATAATAATAATAATAATAGTTTTAAAATACTACATCTGATTGAAAAAAAGTAGGTCTTTTTAAATATTTCTTGAATGTCTTAATGACAGAAATTGGATGAATTTAAAAAAAAAACAATCAGAGAAGCAAATGAGTGCCTCTAGCTCTGGTAAGTTTAAGAGTTATCAGAATTGATAGAGAAAAGCCATTAATAGTTGCAGATTAAAGGGACTATAGGATATGTACACTGGCATTAATTTACAGCATAAACTAGAGATTGTTGGAAAGCATGAGCTCAATGACAGACCAGTCAAAATTCACCAAAAAAATTACCGCTTTTAAATACTTATTTTCAAATTTCCAGAAGCCATTCATAGTTACAGAATTTTTAGAAAATATATCTAAAAACCATCAGCAACTAACTGTTGGCCATCATAAAGATACCTCCATTTCCTGCTCGTCTTATATCCACCCACATAAAGGCTTTATAACCACTGTGGTAAACATCCTCATGTATCAATCTCCGTGCAGATCCTGTAATTTCCTTTGAGTAAATTTCTGTAAAGTGAGGTTATAAAAATAAGAACTTCCTAAGGCTCGTGATAGATTACCAAATTGACATTCAGAAAGGTTGTAACAATCCATATTCCCAAGGACTTTATTTAACACAAAAACTATCATGAAATCCAGTGCATTGGCATTTCTTCATTCGAGTACAACAGAGCATGTGATGACTCTGACGCAGTCACTGGGAATTATGTTTTAGAAGTATCCACAATGATCAGACAATGCAACAATGTGCATTCGGTTTAAAAAGTATTGTGCAAAATGGCATTATACACAAATGAAATCTCATTTTGTTTCTAAAGAAGTACATCTATCTCTATCTCTACCTCTATCTCTATATTTATATTGGTCTATATCATTTATGTCTCAGGAAGCAGGAAAGAAAGTGAAAGGAAATGTGCTAAAAGGTTGACGATGGTCAGGAAAGGAAAAGGAATAACAACAACCAACACATTCGTTAAGAGACTGAGCCTTGGATCCCAGAGTTTCAGCTTGCAGTCTTAGGCCTGTGTATATATGACTTCTTTAGATCTCGGTTCTCTCCTTTAGAGAAAGGACGATAAAGGGAGGAAGGTAGAAAAGAGAGAAAGTGGCAGGCACAAAGAGAGGGAGGGCGACTGTGAAAATAAAGTACCTCATAGGTTCAGAATGAGCACTAAATACAGGAACAAAGGTGCACCTCCTGGGACACAGTAAGTGATCAGCAATAGGTCGTTATTGTTTATTGTCGCCTGCATACATTTAAAAATACTGTTGTGTGTTTTATTAATTAAAAAGCATCTATCTACTGGGGCTGGAAACATGGCTTAGTCAAGTATTTGCCATGCATGTATGAGCACCTGCTTGCTTACCTCCAGCTGAAAGCCAAGCATAGCACTGCAATGTCTGTAACCACAGAGCTCGGGAGGCAGAGGAGGGGGATCCCTGAAGCTCGTGGGCTGGACACTCTAGACAAGTGGGCTGGCTCGCTGAAAGGCACCACCTCCAAACACAGGGCAGAGAGGCTGAAGATCTGGTGTGTGGGTTAAGAGCACATACTGCTCTTGCAGAGGACCTGAGTGAGCTCCACGGGAACTTGCACTCAAATGAGCACGCATGCATGATTCTTCTTTGAAAAGACAAGGATGATTCTCCACTTTGAGTTTGCATTTCCGTGGTGTTATGGCCTGGCTTCCCAAAAGGCTCGTGCATTGAAGGCTTGGATCAAGAAAGCTCTGACTTGCTTTGTGATTTAATCTCTTCAAGGGCCCGCAATTGCAATTGAATGCACTGCGGGAGGCAGCAGACCCTGTGGTTTGTGGGGCCTGATGGAAGAACTTTGAAAGATGTCTGGTTCTCTACCTCTGCTTCTCTCTGCTTTTCTCGGCCTCCTGTCCATCACAAGCTGAAAAGATTTGCTTTAGCCCAGTCTCCCCACCAGTATGTTCTGTGTCACTGCGTCCTGGCCTAGAAGCAACAGAGCCAAGTGACCATGGGATGAAATATCTCAATCCAGGAGCCAAAAGTTGCTTTCTCAGACAGTTTGACACAGCAATGAAAAGTCGATTGGCCTATCTTTGTTTATCACTCTGAAAAAATAAAGAATACAACCTTAGGGGCTTTCCTGGCTTCAATGACTTATAGTGGAACAATAGTTTTCATACATTGTGTGCTTGCTGTCTACCAAGAACTATGGAATGGCAAGCCAAGGGAGGAGGGTGGGGTGGGGGCGTCAATGGCTAGCCTGGGTCAAAATGGGGCAGGGGAAGAGTGTGGTCTGCTGAGAACTCGAAAAGCAAAACAGGCATGTCTAACATCTCTGTGTAGCACATTGTTCAGTAACCATACACTTGAATTCGGGGAAAATATACATTATGCCAGTCACAGTGTACAGCTGTTATCCTCACTATTTGGAAGGCAAGGCAGGGGATCATGAGTTCAGGGATTGGCTAGGCTGTCTAATGAGTTCAAGGTCAGCTGAGCAGCTCGGAAAGACCCTCCCTGATAGATAGATAGATAGATAGATAGATGATAGACAGACAGACAGACAGACAGACAGACAGACAGATAGATCTCAGAGGTAGAGAATTTGCCCAGCATGTATTAATCCATGGGCTCAATCTCATGACTGAGGAGAAAAATGGGAAACACTGTAATTTCTAAAACTGAAATGCATTTTTTTTTTTTTATGTTCGGAATGAGGACCCTATGCATCTCCATCTTCCATCCCCAGCTGATTATGTTCTTCTAAATTGTTAATATCTTAGGAAAAGTGAAAAATGGATTAAGAAAATGATCATGGCTGATAATAAAATTTGAAGCCAGTGGATTAAAAGTGGTCAACTGCATATGAGCCAGGCACACTGCTGGAACCTTGGGAGCACTCTCCCTCAGCCTGGGGATGCCTGCTATTTGCAGAAGGACCCCCACAGTCTGTGATTTGCAGAGCTACTGACATCTGTCTGACTTCAGATCCCCGATGAAATTGGTACATCAGGGTGTTTGAGTTCTTAAGACGGAAGGAACAGAGGGAAATAAAGGCAGTATGCTTCAGGCTCACGAGTGCCTTGCTCGGGGAAGCCCCTTACCTTTCCGATGAACCTGGGGTTCTAGACTCTCAGTCATCTCTACCAACACTCCTGAGTGACAGCTCAGAAGTCTGAAGAAGCTTATGCGCCCTTTGGAGGAAGCAACTTATTTTTCTTTCCCAGGAGGGAAAAAGTGCATTGAGCTTCTAAAAAAGATGTTTTTCTTCTGTCACTTAGTCACTTTAATCCACGTTTAACTTTTTGGAAATAATATTGAGAACTAACTATCGGTGTTTTGAAGAGGATGAGGTAGAGGACCAAGTGGCTGGCTCAAAGGCTGATCCCAGCAAGCATCATGCTCATGTGGTATGTATGCCTTGACGGTCACCTGCGAGGCAAGCTCCTGTATTTACTGTGTTTTAAAAATGTGGAACTACCCTTAAGCCACACCTCGCCCTTTCCTTTCCTGTGAAGTCATGAGTGAGTTGTGCTGGGCAACAAATGAAGAAATCTGATGATGTCAGATGAAGGATTGGTCAGAGAGTCGGTCAGACTTGATTGCTGGGAGTGTTGACAGCAGACAACTGAAGTCTCTGCTCTGCCAGCATTTAAACCAGAACCTGAGGAGAGGGGAAAACAGACAAGCAAACAGAACACACAAACAAACCCCTGGAAGGCCTTGCATTTCTAGGAATATGTATGAGTGAGACAGAAAAAGGGACAGAAGGAGGAAATGATGAGA
Organism: Montemys delectorum; assembly: GCA_019843815.1. Lineage (NCBI taxonomy): Eukaryota > Metazoa > Chordata > Mammalia > Rodentia > Muridae > Montemys > Montemys delectorum. The sequence continues at coordinate 66,942 of JADRCD010228155.1, read as the reverse complement.
ACTGAGAATTGGGGCCAGCAAGAGGTCAACCCTGATGACCTGAATTCAGCCCAGACCCATATGGTGGAAGAAGAGAAGTGACACCTCGAAGTTGTCCTTTGACTTCCACACCCATAAACTCACACTAAATAAATAACTGTAAGAGAAGTTTTTAAAAGAACCGAGACTTTAAGAATGTGTGATGTATGTTGAAGGTCCTTACACTTTCCTCACAGACATCTAATGAGAGTCTTCTTCCTCACTTAGAGGCAGGGTAATGATTTAGCAGACGAGCTAAAGGGACCCATAAGGTGGTCGAAAATGGATGTACTAACTCACCCAGGTTAAGCACAGAGCTCTTAGAACCCTAGGACTGCTTTCTCCCCAAACCATAGTTAATTACACCCCCAGACAGGACTATGTATCACAGGACTATGTGAAGAGAACCGCAGTAGATAAGGGTTCAGGCACTGGGGTCTGACAGCCTGGATTTGGATAACAATCCTGCCTTATACGAGTGACTGAGAGTCGGATTACCAAACCTTCCCTCCACCTTCTGCCCCTGTTTATATGAGAGGATGTGATTGGCCCGGGTAAAACACAACAAAAAAGAATATATGTTATTTTGGTGCTAAAGTGATTTAAAAAAAAATGTCATGGACCACATTTGGTATCCTACATGATGTGAGGGAGAAGTACCCCAACCTGTTTAACACATGGCTTTGGCCTTGACCCTTGTTGGCCATGTAGTTGCATAGGATCAAGGGAAAGATGTCCTCTCTACTCAGGCTGGAGAGCTGGCCCTGCCCCTTATCTGGGCACCATGGGAGAGCTGGCCTAGAGAACCCGAGAGCTACAGCACTCAGGAGAGCTGGTCCTGCCCCTCCCTTTGATAGCATAGTAGAGCTGGCCCTGGTGACATGGGTATGTTCATCAGCCCCTGATGAATGTGGGAGAGTTGTCAGGCTGACAAATTCAACTTTCATCCAAGCCCAGATCCAGGACTTTGAGTTGGCATACCTCAATATCTACCCAATCTATGAGCTGCTGTAACTGGTGAAGGGGCTGACCCTCCAGAACCAACACAGCAAGATCTCCATGACATAGGGTAACAACAGGATATCTGAGAGGAGTCCCAGTGAGGATCCAATGTTGATAGTGTAGCAGAAGCCAGGGACTTCCAATCAGACCAATGACTACTCACTGCAATGAACATTTTGTAAGAAAAGCTGTTTGGGCAAAAGGGGGTGTGCATACACACACACACACATACACACACACACACACACACACACATATATATATATATATATATATACATCCATACATATATACACATATATACATATATACATATACATATATGTGTGTATATATCTATATACATCTATCTATCTATCTATCTATCTATCTATCTATCTAATGTGACACACAGGAATTTCCACTTTGAGATTTTTTGTTTATTTTTTTATTGTTGTTGTTTATTTGTTTCTTTTTCAGGGAGATTGCAAGCAGAGGACTGATATAGAGGGACAGGGAGATGAATGGATTGGGGTACGTAATATGAAATTCACAAAGAATCAAAATGTTAAAAAAAAAAAAAAGGTGGCTTTGAGGGTAGAATCATTATCCTAGCATAATCAACTCTACCTAGATTACTTTTATACTTCACTGTGCTAATTGCTAAAATGATGACTTAAAAAAAATTTGTGCCCCGTTCTTGAGTAGATTACTTAACATGCAGGATGATGAAGAAAGAAGTGAACAGGACATCTGGGTAAATTGTTACCTTTTTTATCTTCTTCTTTCCTAAGGAAGAGGGAAGTGGACCTCGTGACTCTGAAAGACTCCTCTCCACCTACTGTAGTGATCCAATATTTCTCATTCTTGCTTCTTCTCTGCCCTTAGGATGCGATAACTACATTGGTGACTATTCTATGTCAAACGTTTTCCTGATTAATCTCAGAGAGGCCAGAAGCAGGACTAACAAACTGAAGACAGGCAAACATTTTTCTGGAAATGCAGGGACGATGGCATGAGAACCTTGACATTAGCCTCTTTTTTCCACTTCTGAAGAAGCCAAAACCAAAACTGTCCCGAAGGCAACCCAGGGAGGCTGTGGACAGTCATGAGCGGGCCCTCTGGGATGGGAACGGCATGTCGTTTTTGCTTTAGTACTTTCTTAAAACGTCTTTTTACATGCCTACAACTAGCTGAGGGGGAGTGAGAGAGCGAAGCTGTCAGGCCAGCAGCATCTTAATTATGGAGATTAGAAATATTTTATGCAATTGACACAGGCTCTTCAAAATTATATAGCATTAGGGAAAATGACTGTCTAGAACCAATGAGAAAGGAAAAAAGGTGCTCAGAGAAAGAATAGGTGAATTTTGACAGTCTATCCAATAAAATAATGCTAGTTAGCACAGGCAACTTTAAAAACAGACTCATGCTAGAGCTTCCGTTGTCTGATACAAATCTCTTAACAGGACTAGAGGGAAGCCAAGAGTGACAGTCACTAAGCTTCAGATTGCCAGTCCAGCAAGACCACACAGTCTCCTCCAGATTCCCCGACTTCATTCTGCAATGTCACACTCGCCCTGGGCTACCAGCTCTTGGGAATTAGGTAACTGGGCAATCAAGTCAGGCTTGCTTTCAGAGGGGAGCCTATGTCCTTTGCTCAGGGTGAGAAATATCAGTTAGAATCCCCAAAGTGCTACCTTGCTATGTGTTCTCAAAAAGTCTAATTACTTCCCATGACCTAGCAATTTCCTGCTGGGCGCAGAAGCATCTGCTGCTGTAAGAACTGAGGCCCACTGAGAGCATCCTGAAGACTGAATGCTTTGGTAAAGAACGTGGAGGACACGATCAATCACACTTAAGCATCGTTCTGTTGTATTGAGCCGAAGTTGATGAGCAGGGTCACTGTTTTAGCACCTACTGTTTTTTATTATTTAATCTCTTCTCTCTGTAGTCTTTCTTGGGGTGATATCATAGTGATTCCTCTTGTGTTGCTCTGGTCAAAGTCATCTGGGTCCTCTTGTCCATCGAAAATGCAAATCCCATAGCCTTTGGATGTCTCAGGGTCACATAGATGGATGACATTGGATCCTGTGCAACAACGTCTGTAGGGCTCCACCAGGGCTGTTGATAGAGTGCTTGCTTAGCACATACAAAACCCTGGGTTTGATCCACTGGGTGTTATGGTACATGTGTATAATCTGAGCGATTGAGGAGGCAGGAGAATCAGAGGATTAAGGGTCATTCTCCACTACATAGTAAGTTTGAGGCCAGCCTAATGGACATGAAGTTTGGTTACAAACAAGCAAAATATTCAATGAATATTTGTCACTCATAATCATCACACTTTTATAGAACATTTCAAATTCCCTTCCTCCTGTCCACATATGTCAGTTCAAGGCTAGCCAGGGACACATGAGTGGGGTGAGTGAGCAGTGGGGTGGTATAGACTGAGCCAACAGGAGGGCCCGAAAACATAACTTCCTATTGCATATGTTCATTTGACAATATAACTCTGACATTTCTTCTACCCTTTTCTTGAATCAGAATGGGCCTGTGACTGTTGTAAAAAGTGATGTCATGTGCTTCCTAAGGCTGGTTATGAAAAGTAACACTGTGTCAACCTTACTCCTCCTGGGAAGCTTGCTTTTGGAACCTAGCCACTGTGCCACAAGAAAGCCCAGGTCACATGGCAAAGCCCCAAGTAGGTATTTTGGCTGATAGCCAACAGCCAGTACCAACTGCCAAGCTTTTCTGACTGCGGAAACCTCAAGATAATTCCTGCCCTATCTGCTATTGAGTGCAGCCACTTGAGAACCGCCCACTTAGCTGGCAGATTGCTGAAAGACAGTAACAAATGATGGAAAAAAACTGGAAGTCATTGGCCTTTAGTTCAGTTTGTGGTGCAACAATGTATAAGTGAGACCTTGGATGGATCCTGCCCATTCCTTAGCTACATCTTTGCCTATGTCATTTTACACCTAAGCAACCTTTTCTGTGCCCTCCCGGCACGCTGCAGTTAGCCAAAGCTACTTGTTCAACTTAAAGGCTGCTTCTTCCATGAGGTCTTTCTTAATAAGGTTTAAGTGTCCTCTCTTATTTCTCTGCCTACAGTACAGTTAAATCCCAACACACTCCTGTTCTTGTCCCAGAAAGGGGAGCCTATGGCAGACTAATTGCACCAATGCAATTGCACCAATGTCTGATTTGGCAGACCAATGGGTTTTTATCGGGGTTACTAACCAGAGAATGAGGGAGGAATTACTTTTAAAGAAACACAGATGGCTCAAAAGTAGCTGTGCCAAACACACCCCAATGTGGGTGATGAACTTTCAAAATTGCAACCCTGGAGATCCAGGGCTCTTGCAAGCAACTCCATAGTGTGAACTTCTTTTTCTTTGATCAGTAGTTTGGCAGGCCAGAGTCTCCATCCATACTAATAGGGACCTTAAGAATCTTAGGATTTTAAATTTATTACTATCTTTTTTAACTTAATTTTTTTTACCTCCTTTATGGGCTGAGGCTTCTTAGCTCCCTTTCTTTCCTGGAGTAAATGCTTCAATTATAAGGAAATGTTGCAATTAGACTGAACAGGCCTTAAAGCAACCTCCCTTCTGTCTGGTTCTGCCTTGCCATGGTTTATCCCTGATATTCCTGCATTGGAAATGTAATCCCTAGCAGGACAATGTTGGAAGATGAAGTCTTTTGGGAGTTGTTTATGTCATATGGGCTATGTCCTCCTGAATGGATTCATTCCATTGAATGTGACTTTACTCTCTCCTACCCTGTGGCCATGTGATGGTGCAGTATTCACTGCATTTTGCCCTTTTGCTTTCTACCATGTAATGATGCAGGGGGAAGACCCCCACCAGATACCAATATCATAATCTCAGACATCCTAGTCTCTGAAAACAACAAACAATAAATTCCTGTTCTTAATTAGTCTCAGGTGATTCGTTATAGCAACACAAAACAGACTAATGGAAATTTCATCTCTTCTGCAAAGGCATTTACAATGAAAAGATTAGTATAAATTCCATATATATATATATACATATATACATATATATATATACATACATACATACATATATATGAGATGGTATCTCATCCTAATACTGATTATTAACTTACTTTGATAGTTGTGGTGGTTTGAATGAGAATGATCCCCAAAAGTATATATATTTGAATGCTTGGTCACTAGCTGGTAGAACTATTTTGAGAAAGAATTAGGAAGTATGGGCTTTTTGGAAAAGGTATGTCATGAGGGGTTGGCTTTGAGATTTCAAAAGGCCATAGCAGGCCCAGTTCTCCCTCTTTGCCTACATGTTGCAGTTAAGGGATCAATTTATGTTCTTAGCTATTGCCCTATGGCCATGCCTGCCTGTCTGCTGCCATGTTCTCTGCCAGGACAACCCTTCTGAAAATTGTAAGCAAGCTACAATTAAATGCTTTTTTTAAAAAAATAAAAGTTTGTTTGGTTATGGTCTCTCTTCACAGCGATAGAACAGTAACTAAGACAATGGTATATTGTAATCATGTGGTAGGTGTATTATCATTATACCAGGTCAATATCAATGAATATGGATTATAGCATGTATTTTACTGTTATATTTATATAGTATTTTCTATTATTTTGGCAAATACATAACCAGTCTTCTATACTATGGATGTTTAGGTTTTCCTCAATTTTTCTTTATTAAAAATACTGGATTGTGATGGGATATCCCCAGGGAAAGAACTGCTTAGTTAGAAGAAATGTAGCTTTTAAATTTTATACAGATTCTTAAATTCCTCTCCAGAAAAAGGGCCATATTTATATCCCCATCAATCGTGGACGGGGTGCTATGATATTCCCTGATGCTGGTTATTATTAAGCTTTTAAATCGTCACCAATTTGTTAGGTGAGGAATGATATCCTCTAATTTTTTTAACGTACAGTTTTATGATCAGGGAGACTGAGCAGCTCTTCACATTTTATTAGTCCTTGTATTTCTTCCACTGTGGCATGCTTTAGCTGCCTTTTCTCTTTAAATGGGAATTCATGTGCATTTCATAAACCTCTTATATGGACTCTGCTAATATTGTTTATGCCTGTTTGTGTTCACTTATGGTATTGTTTGCATCAAGCAGTTTAAAAATGTTTATGTAGTTAATTTTTAATCTGTCTTTTGATAAAGTACCAGGATACATTGTTTCCCAGAAAAATGTCCTCTATTTAAAATTAGACATATTATATTTGATATGGTTGATTACCTGAGTGAGCCTGATCCCTCGGCCCTTCCTCGTGGAAGGAGGGTGCTGATTCCTGGAAGTTGTCATCAGAGTTCCAGATGCATTCTCAAGCTCAAGTACATACACACCTACACTCTAAATAAATAAATAAAATAAATTTTTAAATGTTAAAAGGACACACCTAAGACATTTTATAGGAAAAAATACTTTTTGTTTGTTTGTTTGTTTGTTTGTTTTCGAGACAGGGTTTCTCTGTATAGCTCTGGCTGTCTTGAAACTCACTCTGTAGACCAGGCTGGCCTCGAACTCAGAAATCCACCTGCCTCTGCCTCCCAAGTGCTGGGATTAAAGGCATGCACCACCACTGCCTGGTTGGAAAAAAAAAAACTTTAAAAAAAAGAAACATTTAAGATTTGAGAAGAGCTTTCTTTAGAAGCACTTAAGATATTTTAAAAGAAGTCTAAATTCCAAGGAACTCATTGACAAAATGTTTTTTATTCATAAATATTTCCAGGTGTCAAATTAGTTTTTGATATCTGGTACACAGTGGGAGCTTGTATGATAGAGGTAAGAATGTAAAAGTAATTAGGAAAAAATTTAATATAACAATTTGCATAGGCAAAACAAGTCAATCCTCCCTCCCACTTTCAGAAGGATTTATTTTGGCTCATAGTTTTAAGGTACAGTCCACCACGAAGGAATGGGGAGGTTGTAGGAGCTTGAGCTAGCTGGTCACATTGCACGGGCAGCCCACAATCAGGAGCAGAGAGTGATGAATGTTGGTATTCTGCTCACTCAGTCTGGGACCCCCAGTCCATGAAATGTTGCTGCCTGCAGTTAAGGAAGATTTTCTCATTTCGCAGACACACCTAGAGGTTTAATTGATTTTAAATCTCACCAAGCTGACACTCTATATTAACCATCACAGGAAAGAAGTGTACCTTCTAGCACAACAAAGAAAACCATCTCGTGCTAATGTTGAGTTCTGTCTTCCTTTTCTTGTTCCTTCTCTGTCCCGAGTTTCCGTCTATGTTACATTTTTTCCATTATGGTAAATTACATATGACATAAACTTTATTGCCTTAACCATCTATAGTACACAGTTGGGAAGGAGGGACATCTCCATCTCCTTTCATTTGGTTCATGTGGAACGCCATACCTATTACAAGTTTCCCCAACCCCCAGCATTTTCTTTTCTATCACTCCGACTTTTCTGACACTGTGTCCTGTACATAAGTGGACTTGGATGATATTTGACCTTATATGACTGGACTGACTCACTTTACTTTGCACATTGCTCTGTTTTCACCTGTATTTAGTGAATGTTAGAATTCCTAGTCCTGTGGAGATGGCCACCACAATGCAAACAAGATGGGAAAGACTGGGGTACATTTAGTGGTGGGCCTTATCTGAGCGGCAGTAGCATGTACATTCATCCCTCTTGTATTTAAACTACACTCTAATTCTTGGCTTAACACTACCCCCTTGCCCTTCACTAGAATGTAGTTGACTTTAAGGTAGGGCCTTTCTCTAGGAATGTGGCTATTATATAGGCTCAAGAAACATATTACTAAATAAACGTGTTTCCCTATTCATTAGATTGCCTCCTTCCTCTTCAGTTTAGTCTTCACAACCTTGACTCTACTTCTCCTGCTTTCTCATCTTGCTACTCCCAACACTACTTACCAACATTATTCTTAGCTTAATAGTAGCTTTAATCCTGAGGGCTGATATTTTGGTCCATGCCACTTCATCAAAATCACATTTAGCTAAGAAGTCAATTAAAAAATCACAGAATGAATGGAACGACTATAAAAGAATGTAAGCCCTTTTGAAAAGTAATAGGGGAATATGTTTTACCCCTCTAACCACAAATTTATAGCCACCAGTTTGTAGAGAACATATTTATGTTATCTGATTTTGCAACAAAAACCCCAAGTAAAACAATAAATAAAATTCAGAGTTTGTGATGGTTTGTTTATGCTTAGCCCAGGGAGTGGCACTATTAGGAGGTGTGGCCCTGTTGGAGTAGCTGTGTCATTGTGGGTGGGATGTGGGCTTTAATATCCAGCTGCCTGGAAGCCAGTCTTCTCTTGTTTGCCTTTGGAACAATTCTGTAGAACTCTCAGTTCCTCCTGTACCATGCCTGCCTGGACACTGCCATGCTTCTGCCTTGATGATAATTGTCTTAGTTAGGGTTCTTTTAGAGTCACAGAACTTAGTCTCTATGTAGTAAAGGGATTTATTGATGACTTACAGTTTGTAGTCCAATTCTCAACAATCAACTCCCAACAACAGTCACGGCAGCAGCTGTGAATGGAAGTCCAAGGATCTAGCAATTGCTCAGTCCCACAAGGCAAGCAGGCGAAGAAGAGCGAGCCTTCCTTTTTTTAATGTCTTTATATTCGTTTCCAGCAAAAAGTGTGGCCCAGGTTAAAGGTGTGTGCCACCACACCTTTAACCTCGGATGACCTTGAACTCAGAGCTTTTTATGTTAATTCTATGGGATTCGTAGCCACTATTTCTCAAGGTCTCTATGCCAAGATTCAGGTCAGAAACTTGTATCTCTCAGCCTCCAGATTAGGGCCACAGGTGAGCCTTCTAATTCTGGATTGTAATTCATTTCAGATGTAGTCAAGTTGACAACCAGGAATAGCCACTATTTCTAGAGAAAGGCCCTACCTTAAAGTCAACTACATTCTAGTGAAGGGCAAGGGGGTGGTGTTAAGCCAAGAATTAGAGTGTAGTTTAAATACAAGAGGGATGATAATAGACTGATCCTCTGAACCTGTAAGCCTGCTCTAAGTAAATGTTGTCCTTATGAGAGTTGCCTTGGTCATGGTGTCTGTTCACAGCAGGAAAACCTTAACTAAGACAGTAACACTGGAAAAGCATAAACTTACAAATGTGGGCAGGTACAGTTATGGAGCGAAGGAATTTGCAATCTCTAGACTCACCAGAACAATGATATCTTTTTCTGAGTATGTGTCCAAATTCAGGAGAGAGCTTTCCCAGGTCTCTCATTCTTGAACTTACCTGGGAACCTGAAATGCATTTCTGAGGTCTCAGATAGAATCTGCTCTTGGCGGTCTGGTAATGAATGAACAGCTACAGCCTTCCATTACAATTAGTTTTTGATTCAGGAGCATTTCCCAGGGGTAATCCATGAATGCTCTTAGGGAGGTTGGTGAGGCAGACCTGGAAGCTGGGGCTCAGCTGAAGGAATTGTGCTCCTGTGGGATATAGCTGTGAACACAGTATGTTAGAACGTAACACAGCCAACGCACCAAATGCCACGTTTTTTAAATTAGAGGGTTGAGTGGGTACACACACACACACACACACACACCACTCATCTATAGATTCGTTTATATTTATGACATTCTCCCCTCCTCCACCTCAAGCCTGACCTCCTGTGAACAATGAGTCAGGCTTTACTGAAATCATTGGAAAGATCATTAGTTCTGTATTTCCCTTCGGTGAGTGACCAGCGCTGAGCTTCCCTTCTGAGGCTGGAAACCGTGGAATTCACACGGCCAATTATGCAATACTAGACTATTGGGAAGCATTTCCGGCTGGCTCAGCTGGTGATTTGATTTTACCCTGCAGCATCAAGATTGATAGGCCTTATAATTTTATCCTGGTTAGTGCAGACGTTGTTCTTATGTAACTCGAAAAAAAAAATTAAACCTCCCTGTTTTTGAAAACAAAAACCTTATACCCTTTTAGAGAGCTTTTCCCTCATGACATCTCAAGGTAGTGGGATCAGTGCCCTGAGCTCTGGCTAGGGTAAAAAAAAAAAAAAACTAGAAAACCAGTTTCTTCATTTCTGAATTTGCTGTAATTTAATTCCACTGAATGCTGTGTGTGCTGGTTTATGAGAAAGAGTGAAAAGAACAGAACAGTAAAGCCTCCCTCTAAATCACATTCCTCCCCCACCCCTAACCCCCCTTGGCTTGGAGACTGAACTCATCACTGCACAGGCTTGAGCTTCACTCTGGCCTCCTAACTCACTGCATCCAGGAGACTTCTCTGGGCACCACGGGGATGGGGAAAAGACTTGTTCTTCAAAGTACAGAATATCAGTTTAGGAGCCCTCAGTTTCTCTCCTGCTAACGGACGAGTATTTTACAGCATCACATTCATATGCATACATAATTAGTGTGTTTACGAAACACCGTGCAGAACCTCAGAAGGCCTGGTTCTACTACTTAAAGGGAACCCTCCAGTGGGGAGCAAGCACAATGGAATGTGCTCAGACTGGGCTATTCATCCATCATCCAGGGCAGGAAAGAGATCTCCAAAACAAACAAACAAACAAACAAACACCCCACGTTTTTATGAAGCACGGACAAGGCCAGCTATAGATCCAACCACTTCTACAGTTCCAATGATAAAATAAGCACTAACTACTACATCGAACAACTGTGCTAGCCAGAGAGATTTTTATAATCTGAGAGAAAAGCTCCCATCTTGACTTGCTAAGAGAGACAACTCCTCTTTCCTTGATTATAAAGAAGGAAGACAGATGGCTTCTTGTTTAAGACTGTAATTTCAGCATCCTCCCTCAGTTAAAAACAAGATGTCCTTTTCTGGCTTTGAGGGAAAAATCTCATGGGAGGGACTTTTATTCCTGGCTGTATTGAATAATTCAACAAGCACCCCAGAGAGCAGAGAGAGATACAAAGAAGAAAATATTTCCTTGTTCTCAGGGAGTTTGCAATCTTACTGTGGAGTTTATGGACAGAACTGAGATCCACAGCAATTAATGTTTTATTTCTTCATTTCTAGCTAATGACCCAATGGTTACCTGTAGAGAAGCCTTAGAAGTCACTCATCCTGTGCCTAGGAAAGAGCCTCAGGTCAAACTTCAGAAAAGTCAAGGATCTCAAGTCCTTGTTGCTGAGTGCTTATTCACCGACCTATCAGCTGCTTACCCACATTATTTAATCTTACGAACACTTTGCAGCCATCCCTTCTATCAGGACTTCACAGAGGAACATGAGGTTTGGAGGAACAAGTCATCCATCCTTGCAGACCCAGGAAATGGTAATGCAAAACACTAACTAGGGAATTCTCTTTTGTGTGTGTGGGTGTATGTTTTGTATCCTTTCCATTCGCCTCCCAACCACCTCCATTTCCTAGCCCCAACCCCATGTTTAGATTTCTCCTTTCTGTGACATACAGTCACCTTCCCTTTTGAGTCTGAGTCACTCTGAAATCTTTTATTGACAAGTCAGCATTTCTGGAGTCTCACTCTGGTATCTTTGCAAACAAACCTTTTGCTTCCAGTCTTTGCAACACTTTGACAATATGAAACAAGACCAGAAAGAAGGTTTATATGAGTGTTGGGTACATGCACGTTTCCGTGACAGTTAACCATGACCTTATTTATTCTCGCCACTTTCAAACTGCTCTTGCTTCACACTATTTCTAAAGACTTTCCGGCGTTGGAAATTTCTTCAAGGTTGTGCATGTCTAACTTGTTGCTACCCCAGCGCATATTAATACAGGTTTAGTTTTTTTTTTTTTTTTTTTTAATAAGAGAGTAGCAACTTTGCCTTTTATCGCCTGTTTAATTTTAGTGCCAATAAATTTCTGGACTGTAATATAGTGAGTGCCTGGTTAATATTTTAAATGTGAATTGGTGCGTGTGTTTATGTGTGTGCCCGCGCTACCATGTGTAAGAAAGTTTAGTGAAGATCCAACATGGCTTTGACTTAAGGGCCTGGACCTTCCCCTCCCATTCCTGGCTCTTGTACTACAATTTCCAGTTGGGTGCTCTCACTGTTGGCCTCCTTCAAGGCTTAGTGTCCACATCAGCAAAATGGGAACAGGAGCAACAGATGATTTTTTTTGTTTTTCTTCCCCTCTTCCTCTTCCATCACCCATTCCTTTTGCATGTACTGGTAACAGAAGCAGCCGCCAGAGCCCTAAAAAGCTTCAGGTCAGTGACCTCGGTGGCCAGCCCACCCGGGAGAAGGAGCGACCCCCGATGACCTCCCCGGGCCTCGCGCGTCCGGAAGCGAGCCGGCTGCATTTGGTCTGCGAGCCCGCCGGGTCCACGCGGAGCTTCGGCCTCAGACGCCCTCTGGCCCCGAGGCAGAGCTCGGCCTCGGTGCCACCGCGAAATGGGCCCGGCGCCGCGCAGGCTCCGGCGCGCGCCCAAGGGCCCGGCCTCGTTCTGGCTGCCGTCGCCCCGCCGTCCGCGCGGCGCGGCGCGGCGCGGCGCTGCACTGGGGGCGGGGAGTCTGATGGGAGACGCGCGCGGCGCCGAGGAGGAGGCGGCTGCAGCCCGGGAGAGGGAGCGGGAGAGGGACTGGGCGCGGGTGGTGGGAGGCGGGGGCCAGGGGGAGGTGCCGCCGCCGCCGCCCGCCCCTTTCCGCTGGGGAGCAGCTGCAGCAGCAGGAGCGGAGCCGGAGCCGCGCAGCCGCCGCCGCCGCCGCCGCCGGGGGATGTGGCCGGCGCCTGCCCCGAACCGCGCCGCCTCCTGAGTTCTTGCCACCGTCGCCGTCGCTGCCGTCGCCGCCGAGTCGTGCGGGGCCAGGCCGCGCCCTCCCCGGGCGCCCGCCGGCTCGCATGCCGAGGGGCTCCGGGGCGTAGCTGCGCGCCCGGCGCCGCCTCCGGGCTCCTCCGGCCCCGCCATGGGCTGCTGCAGCTCCGCCTCCGCCGCGCAGGTGAGGGGCTCCCGCCTCCCGGCCGCCCGCCCGGATGCCACCCCGCGCCGTGAGCGCCTGCGGAGCCGTGCCCTCCGCGCCCCTGTGGTGCCCTGCGCCCCTCCGGTCCCCGCCGACCCCTGCGCTCCGTGCCTGGCCCCCAATGCCCGCTGCGCTCCCTCCCCCGCTTTCGCACCTGAGCGGCCCCGTCCCGCCCGTCTGCAGGTAGAGGCGCCCCGGGCGCCCGCTCGGCCGGGGGAAGGCATACCCTTCCAAGCCTCGCTTTGGGGCCCGCCTGCCTGCTCTCCACCTCCGCCGAGCACCCCGCCACCCACAGACTGTTTTCTGTGTCCCCAGAAGGTGCACCCCAGCTTGGGCTCTTCACCTCTCTTCCAACCTTAATTCCAGTTTCGGCTCCATTTAATGAGCTGCCCGCTTCCCCTGGCCTGCGGTCCCCTTGGCCGGGATCAGGTGCTTCAGTAGGTCCCCGTGCCCTTCCAGGGCCCATTTCACAGATCCCACCCGCTCGCTCCCCATCCCATCCCCCCTCTGTGCCTTGACCCCGGGCACCGCGGCCTCTCGGCGCACCGAGGCCCCTGCGGGAGCGCGGGGACTGGGCTGGGAAGGAGATTGGGCACCTGGTGGGTGACGGGAGCGTTACGGAAACTCCCTCTTTGTTGCCAGTGTAACAGGAGGAAGAGGTGCCGAATTTAGTTTTTCTGTGGGCACTGGCTGGATGTTGTCGCTGAGGGCTGAGATGCAGAGATTTCTCTCAGCTGCCACCCTGCCCCCATCCAAATTTCGCTAGCCGCCTTCTCTTTCCGATCAGAGCCTTTAACCTGGGTGGAAATGTTTGGACAACTGTGTAAGGATCAGATGTAATAGAACTTGACTGCTGGCCACTAATAACTGCGAGGACCTGTTTGTAAATTACCTAATTTAGTGGATTAGTGAGTGTATTTACAAATACGATAAAAAGCAATCAGGAATACTGCATCAAACTGTCTGGTGGTGGTGTATGAAAAATAGGCTCTGACAACGCCTGGGATGTTTCTCCACAGTTTCATTAGCGTAGAATTTAACAGTAGTCTGTGATTTGTTTGTTTGGTGGTGGTGGTGGTGGTGGTGGTGGGGAGAAGTATGCGCTTGCTTCTAGAAATAAAGCCTGGTTGGTTCTTGGCGAAGAAAAAAAATGCTAGTTTTGGGGGAAAAAAATTCCTCTAGAGATGTAGCATCTGTGACACAGAAGTGTTTGGTGCTAAGTGACTATATATAACTCAGTTTTAAATAACCTGCATACTTGTTCTGAAAAATCTGCGATCTCTCACAGAATTGGAGACACTGGAGGACGTTTATGGCTTATTGGGCACTGGTCCTGTTTGTCCAGTTCTTAGGCTGACTGGTTTAGTTAGTTAAACCTTACTCAGGATAGCTAAGAAAAAGCGTGTGTCTGGTGTTAAGAAAGGCTGGATTAGGGATTTCCTATTAGCATATAGAGGTGTAGAAAAACACACACCTTTCAACGGGTTGGGGATTTAGGCAGGGGGTGCATCTATTAATAGTTGGCCATTGCTTATCTAATAGTTGTTTACATAGAGTTTTCAGCAAAATGTGTCTTTCACATTACCTTTCTTTTCAGTATCGGGTTACTGTGCATGCTCATTTGCTGGTGAAATGCCTTTAAGACAGCAGAGTATTGATAGCTTGTTCAGTGCATGAAGGATAGTGTGGGAGGGAGGGGTTCTGCACCAGAACTCCACTTTAAATGGGCAGTGGGTCATGGGGTCGTCTGCCTCCAGCTGTAGTGTTGCAGAACGATTGCTTCCCTTCTCCTTTCTCCCACTTCTCACAGCCACTGTTTTCTGCATGCCATGCTCTACAGACAGGATTCCTGTCATGCACCTGAGGGTGTGCTTTCCCCCCCTGTGGATTTTTGTAACCAATCAGCAGTTGTCAACATGCTTTGAGTTCAGCGTTAGGGACTTGAAGTGTTCAGTGGGGGCGACAAGGCAGGTTTTTAATGTGCAGGGGCTCGACATCAATTTTTTTTTTCTTATTTTAGATTTTTTCCCATCGTTTTCATTTCTGAAGTATTCTTGATCCCCTGATGTTTTTAACATTCATCTCAGAAGCATCAGGCATCTAGAATGCTCTTGTATTTATGTGTGTTGTGTTGAAATAAAATAGGGGTACAACTTTAAATGTTCTTTAGATACAAAGCTGCACATTACTGAGCTCATCTTAGGGGTCATGAGTGTATTTTCAGGCAGAATCTATTTGATTCTGCTTTCTACTGAGCTGTGAATTTCTTAAGTGTAGAATCTGCTCTCCCCCCTCAGCTTTCCATTTATGCAGTGCCTCACTGTATGCTATAGAGTTGCTCAGCTGCAGTTATTGAATGGCGTGCATATGTAAATTTGAACATTTGGCTAGCAAGTCACTGATTGCGAACCCCCAGCCCTGATCTGTGTCATGCCGTTTCCACAGTTTGATAGCCTAATTCCACCAGACTATCCTCTCCTGAACTCAAAGCCCATCTTTGTGAAGTTAAAATTTACTGTGGGAGACCACATTTATTCCTGTTCTGTCATTTCACTCGTTTCCTCCTTTGCTCCTGACACCTTGCTCAGTGTGCATATTTTATTTTAGTCGGTGCAGTGACTGTAGCATATTAAAAGACTTGCATGCAAGCTCTGATGATGCCCCGTATTGCCAATCAAAATACGATAGATATACAGAGGAACTTTGAGGCTAGACTTTATCTGTGTATGTAAAGTACACTCTATTTTTGTGCTCGAGCTGGGTGTTGAAGTATAGCTTCCCTTCCTAGTCTTTTACTGTGTTGCAGATGCTCATAAAAGAGTTTATGGGCTTCTGGACTTTGATCCTTTGCAGTCCAGTTACTATTCTTTCCCTTGGCCATAACTGGGTGTCATAATTTTCCATCAAAATAATTATTCCACTTTAAGAATTAAAATTAAAACATCATATTCTATGCAGGTATTTCACTGCCAAGGAAGCAAATTATTTGCAAAATAATCTGTACAGTATTAGACACATACATTTAAGAAGAGTGCATGGTAATACGGTGCTTACAGAACTCTTAGGGAGATTTTTCTCTGGCTTCAATAACAGCCATTACACATTGTTGGAAATTGCTCAAAACAAGCCCAGCATATAATGCCCCTTGCCTAAAAGTCTGCTTGGAGGGGGTATCAAAGTAAGATGGTCTGGAGAGTTTCTGGAGTTTCTTTTTACAGCATTAATCCTCCCTAAGAGTGTTAAAATTTCTCCCCATCTGTCCATAATTAGTTTCTTCTGCTATAACCTGCTATACATAATTTCTATTCTTGTAATGTTAAACTTCAAAGTTCCCTTGTAAATCTTGAGATTTATTAAATGTTCTCTCCCATTGACAAACCAGTGTAAATGAAGGAGGTTTGTGAAAGATTACTTAGCAAATTACTGTATGTCTTTGTCCTTAATGGCTAGATCATTATTTTTCACAGCAGTACTTTAGAGGCGAGATTTCTCAAGCCTTTGAGGTTCTGTGTCCTCCTTCTAACCTCAGAATTGGAAAGAGCTAGAGAGAGAGAGAGAGAGAGAGAGAGAGAGAGAGAGAGAGAGAGAGAGGAGAGAAGAGAGAGGAGAGAGGAGAGAGGAGAGAGGGAGGGAGGGAGACAGACAGAGACAGAGATAGACAGACTTACTTTCCAGTTACAGACAGACAGACAGACAGACTGACTGACTTTCCAGTTGAAGAGACTACTTGTTGTGGGCCTCAATTTAGAAGACTCTTGAGCACTGTCTTGTCCCAAGCTCTTCAAACTGAGGGTGACATCTTTAACTGCCATTTCTTAGTTGCTTAGCCATGCTGCCTTAAAAACAATCAGGAGTATTTACTTGTCACTATTTGACTGTCTTATAATACTTTTGTAATGCTGTGTTCTCACCTGCTTGGTAGAATTTGATGTCAGGTGATAGAAATGAAATTGGAGGATTAGTGGAATCACTGACAGAGACTAAATTGTCCAATTAAAAACATGATCTGGGAAGGAAAATTCATTTAGAAGCATAAAAGGTCATGCCAGAAATATGTAAGGCAAGCTGTGTTGGTGGCCATGCCTATAATCTAAGCACTCAGAAGGCTGGAGGATTGCTACAAATTCAGTGGCAGTGAGAATTTTTAGGCCACTCTGGGCTACATAGCAAACTCTTGCCTCCAGCAAACAAACCTCCAGTGTGTTAAAAAGTTAATGTCAGAATTGGCTGGTAAATAATATTGAAGTGCTATGTTGTTTTACCTATTTTCAGAGTCATTTTCTTGTTCTTGTGTCTTATAGTAATTCATATTGATTTTACTTCCATGTTACAACTGAAGAAATTGAGACTTGGAGATTCCGAAAGTGGCTACAGTAACAGAGATGCCCATTCACTCCTTAAAACTTCCTACCAGCTTTTTCTGCATCTGCCTTGTGTGCTTTTTCACTGTTCACACACACAGTTGCTAAATCTAAAGTTGCTGTGTACTTTCTTTTTTTTTAATCTGCAAGAAAGTGTCAACTTTGTATCAAAGAATTTCCAAGTTAAATTTCGTACCACTTTGATCCACCTGCAGTTGGAACTGAGGAGGACCATTGTGTGCTCAGGGCTTATCCAGTGGGAATGCTTGCAGACTTAGCAAGGTCTGTCCATACTTTTTGACATTAGTTAGCATTGTCATTTAAAAATACTACTAACAAGGGAAGAGTGTTGTCTATACACATATGTTTTGCTACTTGTCCTGGCTGGTTTTGTGTGTCAACTTGACACAGGCTGGAGTTATCACAGAGAAAGGAGCTTCAATTGGGGAAGTGCCTCCATAGATTCAGCTGTGGGGCATTTTCTTGGTTGGTGGTCAAGTGGGGAGGGCCCATTGTAGGTGGTGCCATCCCTGGGCTGGAAGTCTTGAGTTCTATAAGAGAGCAGGCTGAGCAAGCCAGGGGAAGCAAGCCAGTGAGAAACATCCCTCCATGGCCTCTGCATCAGCTCCTGCTTCCTGATCTGCTTGAGTTCCAGTCCTGACTTCCTGTAGTGATGAACAGAAATGTGGAAATGTAAGCTGCATAAACCCTTTCCTCCCCAACTTGCTTTTTGATCATGAAGTTTGTGCAGGAGTGGAAACCCTGACTAAGACACTACTGGTAATTGATCACTTCCCCTACTCTCCCATGCTCTCTCCTCATTAGAGTATAGAAGAAGGAAATCTGGGTTTGTAGGTTTGGACTGCATTTCATAGACTGGAAGAAGTGCAAGACATAAAGCAGCATTGCCCTCTTCTTCTTACTCTGTGGATCCAAACTGCAACTCAGAAACATGAAGTTGCCAGGTCAGAGAACTGCATGATGAGTAGCTGGCATCCTTGCTGTTAATTCTTGATAATCTTAATTATTCTCAACCTTGACTACACACTAGGATTCCTGGAGAAGTTTAAAAACGTCAGTGCCTGGGGCTCACTCCTGGAGATTCTGGTCTAACTGGTTCAGTGGTGCTGCCTGGGCATCAACATTTGAAGAGACCCAGTGGCCATTGAGAGAATCACCTTTGTCTAGGCAGTTTCATCCCCAGTGGTTTCAATTACAGCCTGTGAGGATAGTTCCCAAACTGAATCACCTCACTGAAACAAGCCTCTTCTGACCTGTTACTAGCAACTCATCAGTGTTAACACTGGAACATTGTGTAGATACTCATCTCGAGGGTTTCAAACTCAAGTTGGACTCCAGATTTGTCCTCATCTCATGACTCACTGAATGACACCAGTAGTTGTGGGCATAGGAAGCCTGAGTCATGAAGAGACCGTCTTCTGTTCACCAAGCCTATCACCGTGTCTTGCCTTGGCTCACTGCCAGCCTCCTCGCTGGCCATCTCTAGGCAGTACCTTATGACCTTTCAGGCTTCCATCTCCTCTTCCTCTCTATTGCAGTCTTAATGGTCTTTGAAAAGTCTGAACTGATTGGCTGTGTTCCCCTCCAACTTAAAATCATTTAGTGGTTCTGATTATTCTGGGAACAAAGACTAGATTCTCCTGGAATCAACAAGATGGACCGGAGCCCTCTGTGCCTTCCTTCCCTTAGTGTCCGAGACCCATGAATCACCAGGAGGTCCTGTGCCTTACTCTCACAGCTTGTCCATCTGTGCTCACTTATGGAGAAGGCTCCTTGCCCCTCCCTTTCTCAGGACTCTGACTGGTTACCTTCAGTTGTATCCTAAAATTCACTTTTTGGGAAAACTTTTCTGATCCTTCAGTGCAGGCCATGTCTCCTCATTAAATTCTCCATCGCCTTGGATTTTTCCCTTTGAACATGTAATAGCAGTTAGCATATAATTATAGTCACTATTGATGTCTAGACTGTGTCTGCCTACCACAGCCTATGGATAGAGTCTGACCTGCTGACCTGTTTTTATATGGCTTGCAAGCAGAGAATGGCGTTCACATTTTTGATGAGGTGATCAAGACAAATAGGGCTGCGACAAATAAAAAGAGAAGAATACTGCTTCATGAGAAGTATATGAAATTTGTTCCTTGTTCCAAAGTAAGGTTTTGTTGTGACACAGCTGGACTTCCTGTTTGCAGCTGCTTTACTGTTCAGCGGCAGAGGACAGTAGTTCTCAAGAGAGCTGCACACAGGACCAGTGTTAACTCTGGGTCCTTTGCATGAAGTGTTTGCTGACTCTTGCTCTGTCCTGGGCTGATGAAAAGATGATCGTTTCTGCCCTGTGTGTTCCTGCTGGACACGGCCTAGTTGACACTGATACACAGAGGTCCTTGGGAAGTCTGTGAACAAAGTAAACATGCATTGTAAGTTAACTTTACCAGCTCTACTCTTTAAAATTCAATATAGACTTTTTTTCTTAAGAACAAATTCTTTAGAGGAAGACCCAAAAAATATTAGCTGTTTCCTTAGACAGCCTGTGGTTCATGGCTGGCTTTTAAAACATAATTTCTTCCCTTTTGTTACTTTTTGTTTTCTTAATTTAGTTGAAGTAGAGAAGTAAAGGTGTAAATGTGAGTGGAGGCCAGTGGATAGTCTCTGGTGTTCTTCTTTGAGCTGTCTACCTTTGTGCTTGTCTCTTGCTGGCCAGGCACTCCCTCACTGGGAAAGGCTGGGCGGGGGTGGGGGGTGGGGGGGTGACAAGCACTTTACAGGCTGCTCCATCTCCCCATCCAGTATTCTTATTTTTAAGGTTGCCAGATACATAGTGTTAAGCACACTTGTTATTCCTCTATACATTTGTATAATGTCAAGGAGAGAACATAGCATGAAGACAGGAAAATTCAAAAGAGGTTACCGCTTCAAGATGCTTAAATAACAGAGATGGGATTGCTTGCTTTATTTTGTTTTACTGTGGTAACATGAACAAATTTCCTCATTGTAAGTCACTTAGGACAATGTAACCCGAAGAAGTAAATAACACTTTAAGTCCAAATACTGGAAACATTAAACAAAATGTATTCTTTCCCGTCTGGTCCTGGAGAGGGGATTAGTTCTCAGTGTGTTCAGTGACTCCAGGATGATTCTTAAAAGCAAGTAACGAGGATGCCTTTCTCCTCTTCTCTCCTAGTTTCTGTTCTTCGCCTTCTCTCCGTGTCTGTGTCTCTCTTTGTCCCACCTGTGGTTTAGGCTGGCTTCAGACTCCTGCTTCTCCCTCACCCTTTCGAGTCCTGAGATTGCTGGTATGAGCAGCCACACCCCGCTCTTTCTTCTGATCTGGAGATGACTGGGTCTTTCCAGATGGACTTTTCTAACAATCTTTCCTGGCTTTTCTTGGGTGGGAATTAGGGAAGGTTATAGTTCTCATCCCTGTATAGTGTCTAGCAGGGTGAAAGCAAAGACCCAGTAATTGGTCCAGTCTACAGCCCACATGCCCCGGGATAGCTGTGACTAGAGCATAACACAAAGTCATAAACTTACAGGAGCATTATGGGATTCCTTTTATGTGTGTATTTGATAGCTGTGCAGCTCTCCAGTGTGAACTTTGTAGACGGCAACATGTTGCAATGTCAGAAGGTTGGATGTATCTGATGGACTAACCAGAATTTTCCTTTAGGTCAGGTAAGGGCAAAGTCACACACACCAGTAGGACAGACAGCCACAAGTGGGAGGGCCCAGTGGTTGAGGGACGGCTGGGTAAGGAACAGGAATCATAGTGGTGTGGGGGAGGGTGTAAGAGCTAGTAGCTCTGCTGTTTTCTACTGTCTGTGAATCATTTCTGTGGTGGTTTTTTAAAACTTTGTGTAATTCCAACAGAAACCTTTGGCAATCCCCAGTTCTGAGTCACACATAGTGCGCCTCACCCTCAGCAGCCAGTGCTGTCTGTAGCCCTTTCTTGCTGCTGAAGGCCCTTTCTTTCTCATTTACCATGCCTACGGCCCCTTTCTCTGGCTGACAGAAGGGCAGCTTCAGTGAAGAACTTGTGAGGTTGGAGTGTGGCTACATAGTTAATTACGGTTCAGAGAGTGGTCCCAGGGGGGCCTGAAGGTTGGAAGAGCCTCTTCCATTCCAGCCCTCTCACCCTTCTTCATCTGCTGGTGCACTTTAGCTCTGTCTGATTGGGAGTCATTTTTTCCTCTTTAATACTCCCTGAAACTTTTCATTTTCCTTCTGTTTCTTCCTACTTCCTGATAGACTTTAGAGCTGTGGTATTGAGCAGAAAGTAAGATTAGAGCCAGAAAGCAGAGTGCCCCTTAGTTTTTTATTTACCTGCTTAATTTCAGGGTTTTTTTTTTCTTCTTATAAGACCAGTGAGAATGAAAATTCATATTATTTAGAATATCCCTACAATAGAAAGTGGTCTCTCTGCACACCAAGTATAGCTCTGTAATAAGTAGAATTTTTGGAAATGGAAGTAAACAGCTAATGTGTAAAATTGTTGAATCTCGTTACTACTCCGGTTAAAGGAGGGGCACCCCTTTATGCCAGTGACCTTGATACAAGTTAACAGAATAATATTAATTGCCTCTTGTGGTTTTGACTCAAATAGACTTTATTGATTTGCTGAATAAATTGGAGTAACCCCCTTGGGGTATTGCTTGACAACCTATACTAAAAGCCATTTCAGAAAGTCGTTGACCTCCCTAGTAATCCGGAGTAGTCTGTGGTATGCAGAGATCCTTCAGTGTTGGCGTTGTTGGCTTGCTTATTTACTATGGGTGAGTGTATGCATGTGGAGGTTAGAGACACGCCATGAGTGTCAGTCCTCCCTAACGTGTGGGCTCCTCACATTGAAGTCAGGTTGTCAGGCTTGGTGGCAGGTGCCTTAATCTGCTGAGCTATCGAGTGGGTCCTGTTTTGTTATTTATAACAGCAAAAGAGTTCAGGTTTAACTATCTAGTTTCTGATAAAAAAACTTTTCTTCCTTTTTAAAATATAAAATCCATTTGCATTTGGTATATTGGACTTGACCACTGCCCACTAAATCTTCCCTTAGAGGGTTAGTGGCAGCTGGCCTGCTTCCAAGGTTTTCATCCCTCCTCTGAGAGGCTGTGAGAACCAGAGGATTGAGCACCAGTAAGTCCCGGAAGGAGCTGGGAGCTGCCAGACTACAGGCTTGGATTTCAGTCCCAAGACCAGGTCACTCATTTGAGCTGACTTTTTAGGTCATTGATACCTTAGTTTCACCAGAAGAAAATGGAAACAAATATAACTAAATGGACTTATATCAAATTATACAAATGATTAAAAAAAAAATCTCAGAACTTTCCATAGTTAACATAACTGAAAAGCCTCCTGTCATCTAAGCTCCCATTAAAAAGGCAGTCTCTAGTTTGAGACTTTAGAATATGGACTCTGGATCCAATAACATTTCAATAATACTGGGGGATGAGTAGGTAATAGTAATAGGCAGATTCCATGTTGGTACTTAGAAGCTGAGGGAATGAGGAAGCAGGGGTGAACAGTTGGCTTCCTGAACATGACTTTTTACCTGGCCTGGATTGAGAAAGAATGAGAGGGTAGAGAAGGAAGAAGGAAGAAATAACAGTAGTGGAAAGGATGCCTGGTCTGGCGCAGAGAGCTGTGACTTCCTGCCTGTCGGTATGGTAAGAGATGTCAAGGGAGGGTGCTCATGTAGGAATGGATGGGAAATGCAAACACAGGTTTTTACAGAAGACCTGCATAACTGTGTATGTGAGCTTGTGGGGATCGATGCAAGGCAGAGGCTGCAGAGGAAACCGAAGAGACCTTGTGGAGTTGAAGAAGGGCTTTCTTGCCCTGAATGTGGACACGAAGGGTAATGAGGAGGGATAGGACATGCTTTGATTGGCATTCAGAAATTCTGTGCACTGGCATGAGGCTGTTGTGATTGACAGCTTGGGAACTGATGGGGCTAGTAAGTGGGGAGAGGGAGGACAATTGAATTTTGTTTGTTTGCTGTTCTTGGTGCCTCCGGCTAGTGCATGTAGTTAACCGAAGGTTTTGGAACACGCCTTATTTCATGAGCAGGGAGGAGCTTCAAGGATGGGTAGTTGCCAAGGGGCATGGGAAGGCACTAATAGTCAGTCAGTGACTTGGAGAGGAAAGATTTGTGATGGATAATGGTTTGGGAGATAGAGATCATAGTGGAGGAAGAAACAAGAGTCTGAGGCAAGTTCCTTTTGCCACAGATGAGGCACTAGCTTGGTTATATCTTGATGGATCCAGAAGCAGAGATTGCAATCTGGAAGCAAGGCGCTCTATAGCCATCAAAGATCCATTCTCAGTGACTCACTCTCAATAACCAGTCTCTGCCAAACAGGCTCCACAGACTTTCAGAATAGCACCACCCATTGAGGACCAGGTATTGAGATTGCCAGTTACATCTGTATGTTGATTGGAGGGCCTAGGTTACACCTTTCCTATTGTTTTCTCAGATGGAAGGTGGGTACCTGAGTTAGTTGCAGTTTATAGATGGAACAGGCTCAAGAAAGATTGGGTAGTTACCTCAGAGCCACCTACCTAGTAGTATAAAAACCAAGTTAGTTCTGAGGGCGTTCTCTGTTCCTTTATTGTCCCCTTACTTTTGATCAAGAATTACTGTGTTAGGCAGTGGGATGGCTGTACCTTAGATACATCATTCTTGTTATGTGAGCTCAGAGATTAAGTGTGCTATTTATACTTTTTAAAATGTGGGGAGAGGGCACTAAGAGCCTGTAAAGGGACCCTGTGAACAATATCCCGAAACACACATGGTGCGAGGAGAGAAGGAATGCCTGCAGATTGTCTTCTGGGCTCTAATCAGGTGCTGTGGCACCCTCCCCAATAAATTTAAATTAAATTACATAGTAATTTTTAAAAAGCGTATGTTGGGCAATGTATAAAAACTTGGAGCAGTGTCAGTATGAGTACTTTTTATAAAACTTAAGATGCAGCCAGTGGCTGCATTTCCTCCTGGGCCTTCCTGTGTTTTCTTCTGAGAACTTAGGTCTGAGAAAGTTTATTATGGAAATAGTTTTGTTAATATGACTGTGATCTTGTCTTTCCCCCAGAACTCATTGGTTTTTTTCTATCATCCTATGTATATATATATATTTACCTTATCAGTTTGTTGGTGTTTTGAGACAATTGCCAATGGTCAATAAGATTTTGTTAGGAAGTTTTGGAAACAATAGTTTAAGAAGGCATTTCATTTTTAAAGTGAGTGGGATTCCAGTTTGGTGGGACTTTAAACCTTTTTAAAATACAGTTTAATTTGAGAGAGTAAACCAGGAATAAGTGGAAACAATTGTTTCCCTTTTGTTGCTAAGAATCAACAGAACCTTCCGGCTGCTGCTGCTTAGTATTAGCTCTTGCCAAGTATGGTTGTTCATATTCTGTCGGTCTCACTTAAAGATACAAATTACTTCTGCAAGAATACCTGCTCACTCCCTAAAGTACGTGCTCCTGAAGTGTGGAGGCTTATGCAGTGTTCCTCCATGAATGTGTTTGCAATCAGGAAAATTGAGAACTCCCTACTACCTCTGCCTTCTCCTCACCCTGCCTTGAGGAGTCATAGTACATGCTAACACAGTAAAAGGACATCCCTCCCCCAAGCCCACCCTCACGGGCAGGAGAGAATTTGCTTCCCTGGTCTGCACTAGTCTTATCTATCCTGTAAATAACCTTTCTACTTACATCATCCATCATGACCCTTTCCTTAAGGATTTATATCCTGCAGAGTTCACTTTGAAAAACCTGATTGAGATGTTGCTTTTCAATTCCATGATCCTGAGTGACAACAAAGATGGATGTGGTAATAAGGAAGTTGTTGGAGGGGCTGGAGTGATGGCTCAGTGGTTAAGGGCACTAGTTAGTCTTACAGAGGAAGTACATGGCAGCTGGTGCCATCTGTATGTAACTCCAGCTTCAGGGGATCGATGACCTTTCCTCCAAGGGCACTGTATACATGTGGTACACAGGCATTCACACAAGCAGAACACCTGTATATATAAAATAAAGAGATAAAAAAAAACCTTTAAAAGAAGAAATTTGTTGGGTCAGATAACAGCTTTCCTCCCCTAACACACAGATTTTTAAAGTCTGAGCACATTAAACATGGCATCACTGAAGTTCTTCTCCCCTTCCTTTTCCTTTCCATTCCTCTTTCCTGTTAATTTTCTTTTTTTGTTTTGTTTTGTTTTTCAAAACAGGGTTCTCTCTGTATAGCCTTGGCCACCCTGGGCTCTGTAGACCAGGTTGACCTTGAACTCAGAGATCCACCTGCTTCTGCCTCCCAAGTGCTGGGATTAAAGGCCTGTGTCACCATGCCAGACAAAAAATTTTATTGTTTTAATTTTATATGTATAGATATTTTGCCTGCATGTATGTCTGTGTGCTACATGCATGCCTGGTACCCAGGGAACTCAGAAGAGGGTGCTGGATCCCCTGGGACTGGAATTACTGATTGCTGGGAATTGAGCCCAGGTCCTCTGGAAGAGCAGTCAGTACTCTTAACTTCTGTTTTAACTTTTGAATGTGTGAGGGCAGAGGACCACCTTCAGGAGTTGTCTGGCTTGCATGGCAGGTTGATTTAACCACCTAAACTTTCGCCAGCCCTCTCCTACTCACTCACACTTGCCCTGAGATCACGGTGCTCTTGTGTGTTGCGGTGACAGGCACAGGAAAGCATGAGCCTGCCTTCATTGTTTCTTATTTGGGTGGTTTGAGGTTTCCAGCTCAAACCACCCAATGAGTTCAATGTACTTCATTGACCAAAATATCTTTGATGGAAAAATTAAAGAGGGGGTGTTATGATTGAGAGCTTATGGTTTTAGAGCAGTGGTTATCAACCCATTGGTTTTGACCCCTTTGGGAGTCACATATCATATATACTATATATCAGATACTTATGACCCATAGCTAGAAAAATTTGTTATGAAGTAGCAGTGGAATAATTTCTATTTGTTTTGGTGTTTCAAGACAGGCTTTCTCTGTGTAGCCCTGTCTGTCCTGGGATTCACACTGTAGACCAGGCTGGCCTTGAATTTAGCATCTAAAGGTGTGCACTACCATGTCTGTCTTCTATGAAATAATTTTATGGTTGAGGTTCACCACAACATGAGAAACTGTATTAAAGGGTCACAGCATCAGAAAGGTTGAGAACCACTGTTTTAGAGGGTCAATCAGTCACCGTGGCTGGTAGGTCAAAGCTGAACAGAGCAGTTCAGATCATGGCAGGCCAGGAAGTGGAGAAAGGGGAATCTAAGTACTTAGCTAGCCTTCCCCTTCTCCACATGTATTGCATGTGGCCCCCCAGCCCATGGAAGGTACTACCTGTAGACATGCTGGGCCTTTTCCCTGCAAACTCATAACATACACAGAGGTGTGTTTTACCTAACTTTCAGGTGATTCTGAACTCTGTGAAGTTTGCAATAAAGACAACCATCATACCAAGGAAATTACAGATGGCTGGTGGGTTACAAAAGAAACCTTAACTATGAAACCTCAGAATCTAAACTGCTTTGGGACCATCTAGGCCAGTGGTTCTCAACCTTCCTAATGCTACCACTCTGTAATACAGTCCCTCATGTTGTATGACCCTTCCCATCATAAGATGATTTTCATTGCTATTTCATAACTGTAATTTTGCTACCGTTATGAATCATAATATAAATATCTGTGTTTTCTGATGATCTTAGGAAACCCTTGTGAAAGGATCGTTTGACCCCCAAGTTGAGAACTACTGATCTAAACCAAAAGCAAGGGGGGAGGGGAAGGTAGCTGTCTGTCTTCTGGGGCTTTCTTCTCCTTTCCGTCAGGTTTGCCCCCAAGACACTAGTGGCAGTCACACTGACTGACTTTGCAGAGACCACCTGGAAGGGACCTACTGATCGAAGCTTTCTCATTCTGTAATGAGTGGAAGGCAGGCTTGATGTTCGATAGACCCAAGCCAGTAATGAATCACCATGCATGTGGAGGGAGGTGAGGGTATTTGAAGACCAAAACTTCAGTTTATAATGCTAGTGATACTTATCAATACCAGTATTAAATAGAACTTGTCAGTTGAGGGAAATGGAATGGAAACTGAAAATTAAAACGATGAACTCTTTTTTTGTTTGTTTGTTTGTTTTTCAGAGACAGGGTTTCTCTGTGTAGCCCTGGCTGTCCTGGAACTCACTCTGTAGATCAGGCTGGCCTTGAACTCAGAAATCCACCTGCCTCTGCCCCACAAGTGCTGGGATTAAAGGCGTGCGCCACCACTGCCCAGTTAAAATGGTGAACTCTTAATGAGGGTCTTGATTATAGCCAGTGGATCTTGGGGAAGGGCAACACATTATAGAGTGCTCTGGACCTCACCAAAACCCAAGTATAGCAGGTCCATTGGCGTGTGTCAATCATTTTAAGGGCGTGGTTCCTCTTCTTTCCTGTCCTCACCAACATGTCCTTGTTATTGGCCCACCGTGCAGAAGAACATGAGGGAAGCCATTTCCTCAGTACTTTTGTCTGAAGTGCCACCAACAGAGTGGACAGCAGTAGAGTTGCAAAAATGACTTGTCTCTGATGTGGGCAGGAGTAAGGAATTTCCCAGAGTAGAAAGAACATGTGGAAGAGAAAATGTCAATCAAAAATGCCATAAAATAGAAAGGAGCTTATGAGTTGGCCACGTGTATTGGTTCTGCTGAGCATTGATTGACCTGTGCCACTTGGGTGGGTTCAACTAAACATCAAGACTTTCCTCTGAAAGTAGACGATGCGATGCTGTGTCCATGTGACTTTGCTGCTGGCCCTGATTCTGTTGAAGCTATTAGCCAGGTACAGTGAAAAGCAGCAATCAGCCTACAGGTGTGCCAGAGTTGTGTGTGTGTCCTACCTGTATATATTTGGAAATTAAAACAATCCTTAGACTATCTCAGTACACATAACCATTCCTGAATGTCACTAAAGAGATACAGTGGAGGGAGGCAGGGCCTTTGTCAGTGTTCCTGAGCTGAATCTCTTTCTTAACATAGTCAACATCATTCTGGTGTGTGTATGCAGGAGGGAACAGGATGGAGAGGAAGGGGGTGCCTGATACCTTGCCTCAAAAAAAAAAAAAAAAAATAAAATTTAAAAACGAGAAAAGGGAAAATTTGCTATTGTTTACTAGTCTGGTTGCCTTTGCTGCTTTTATCTATTTGACTGAGTCACAGATCTCTGTCTTGTCACTACCAAGAGCTCAACTGCTCATGCCATGGTCCCTAAGTCTCTTGCTTTCTGGGTACAGTACTTGCTTAATGATCCCTAGCCATGGAACCACAGAATCCAGGAGCCCAGTGTTTCATATCACTTTTTATACTGGATACCACCTTGTCTAACGTCCTGCTGCCTCCCACTCACATATATTCTCGCTTCTGCCTGTGTTTATACCTTGCCTGCTTCCAGATATATATTAGGTGATTTGTAGCCAAATGTAAATATTTTCAGAACTTAGGTTAATAATCAAGAGGTGAGTGTGGGTAGGCATGATGTAGATGGAAGCAGAGATGTACCAGGTGCTCAAGCTTCACCTAGGAACAGTGTCTAGTCCTGACTGGGCATGGTGGTTATTCAGAGAAAGTCATCGCATAGAAGTTTTCTACAGAAATCAAACATTGGCTGGTGCTAACAGAGTTAGCACTGAGGTAGCCATGAATTTTATATCATGTCTACTAAATGAGTTTGGGTCAGGCTCTGCATAATAAATTCTTCTAGCCACTGAGAACTGACTGCTTCTTGTTGGAGGAGCCAGCTCTTTTTCCAGTTATTAGAAACCCTGTTTCAAGGCCGGGCTTATGTCCTTGTAACTTTATTTGGCCCTGATTTGTGTCACACAGAATGACAAACTGAAACCAGCCTTGAATGTTTGCCAAGTTTTATGTGTATGTCTCTTTGTATTTTAAATGTAAAAAACCTGTCATATAAAAAAAGTTATGCTTCTACAGTTTTTGTTGTTCTAGACTTCTTTTTCTTCATGATTTGTTTAGAAAATTGCATAGGGATGTTATTTTATATGTATATTATCTATATTTGAAAAGACTCTATATGCACACATTTTAAAGCACTAAATATTTTTAGTGTTTGTCATTTATCTTTAAAAATTTATTATTTTTAATTATGTGTATATGTGTGCTCCTGTGAGTGGGCGTGTGCATGTCAGTCAGGGAAGGTGCCCAGGGAGACCAGGTGCAGTAGAACATCCTGAAGCTGGAGTTACAAGAGGTTGTGAGTCACCTGCTGTGGGTGACGGGACAGAACTCAGGTCCTCTGTGTGATCTGTATGCGTTCCCTAAGTTATTGCCATTTAAAACAAGAAAAGTGACCTCTCTTCCTCCATCGCCTGCTGTCCTGAGGCCGTCTTTCTGAGTCTTTTGGGTCAGTTCTTTCTCTATCTCTAGCACGCATGTGCGATGGCCCCCTCACTCTTCAGTTCTCAGCATCGGTTTCTACTCTGGGAAATGAGGACTGAGCTCTTCAGCCTTATCTATCCACTGTGCACACCCTTCCTGTGGGCACCCTTGTTCTGCTACAGAATGTTACGACTCTGGATTAATGCTCAGTCCTTAAGTCATGACTAAGTAAATGCTCTCAGCTGAATCACGGAGTATTTGATGATTTGTTGTCCTTGGGGGTAAATGTTGTCTTGTTCTGCTCTTTGCTTGGGTCTCTTTGCACGCATGACTAATTGGTTTCTCTGTGTTCACCTAGTTGACTAACTCCAAATTATCTAAGCTCTGGTGTTTAGGCTCTTTCTGCTTGAGCTTTTTAACATTTCCCTTATTAGAGTGGTATACTGAAAATACTGAAGTCTCCCAGTATTGTTTCTGGACCTGTCTGTCTCTTTATGTGCAATAATGTTATCATTTGGCATATATGTATTGAAAATTATTTACTATGTAATCTAGGCTGGCCTTGAACTCCCTATCCTAGCCAGCCTTCAGAACAGTTAGGATAAGCATGCTCCGCTATGTCTTTGTGGGCTGCTCCCTCTGTTACTATGTGGCCTTTATCTCATCTGGCTAAGTTTGGATTGAACTGTTAGATAGGAAGATAATTACAACACGTGTTTTGAGATACCTTTTAGCTCCCTGCCCGTGTGTGTGTGTGTGTGTGTGTGTGTGTGTGTGCGCGCGTGTGTGTGAGAGAGAGAGAGAGAGAGAGAGAGAGAGAGAGAGAGAGAGAGAGAGAGAGAGAGGGAGAGTTTGCCAGTAAGGTGAGTTTCTTGCAAAGAGTAGTAAGTTAGATTATAGTTTTTAATTCATTCAGCCTGAATGTCTCTTAATTGGAAAGTTATGGCTGTTTGCATTTAGAGCTATTATTAAAGAATATATAATAACTTATCCCTTATTCATCTTAAAGATTTGTTGATTTACTGAGTTGACAGTAATGGATTCTTTCCTAGTTCTTATTTGTTTATTTATTCTTTTACTCAGATTTATTCTTATGCAGTAAAATTTTTAATAACTTGCACCTTTTCTTAATTTTTTTGACACAAGGTTTCTCTCCTTTTAAAATAACGTGTGTGTGTGTGTGTGTGTGTGTGTGTGTGTGTGTTCATATGTGCCATATTCATGCATTTGCCTTCAGAGTTCTTGGAGCTGGAGTTATGGATGGTTGTGAGCTGTCTGCTGAAAACTGAACCCAGGTCCTCTGCAAGAATAAGTATTCATTATTGTTAAACTAGATCTCCAGCTTGAGTTTTATTCTTTTTTTTTTTTTAGATTTATTTATTTTTATTTTATGTATATGAGTACACTGTAGCTGTACAGATGGTTTTGAGCCTTTATGTGGTTGTTTGGAATTGAATTTTAGGACTTCTGTTCTCTCCAGCCAACTCTGGTCGTATAAAGATTTATTTATTATTATACATAAGTACACTGTAGCTGTCTTCTGACACACCAGAAGAGGGCGTCAGATCTCATTACAGGTAGTTGTGAGCCATGTGGTTGTTGGGATTTAAACTCAGGACCTTTGGAAGAGCAGTCAGTGCTCTTACCTGCTGAGCCATCTCTCCAGCCCTTGTATTTTATTCTTCTGTGTTGCTAATATTTGAGTAAAATTCTAGGTTAGAAGTTATTTTTTTAGAATATATATATATAGATAGATAGATATAGATATAGATATAGATATGTATATGATGGTTTGGGGCACTCAAACCTACGGCCTTATCCCATGCAAAACAAGAACTATACCACCAATCTTCGTTCCACTTTTTCTCTCAATATTTTATGTATTATTTCATTTTTAGAGGTTAAAGAGCCAAGATTACTTAGTAAACAAATGAACTGGAATTGTAGTGCCAATTTTTGCTATTTCATTATTTTTTAAGTGCCATGAGTTTCACTTAAGATTGATGAATGGCTTATTGGGTAATTGGGAAAAAAAATGTCAAATGTGTCTTCCCCATCTGTTCAGAGGAAAACAAATGCAGAGCTGTGGGATTCCTTGTGGTCCACACCTGTAAGTAGGCTGGCTACAATAGTCAGTGGCTCTGCCTTACTACATCGGAGTGACTCAAGATGGTTTTGTTTTCTTATATTTTTCAACAGTGACATTGTCAGAGGGCTTCTTTTATATTTCCTTTGAGGCTCTGGAAATTGAGCCCAGGGCTTCAGATATGCACAGTGTTTACTTACTGAGCTTTGTATCCCCAGTCAACAGTGACATTGCCATTCTCAAAGGGGATTTCCTGTTTGTCATAAACTAAAATACATTACTGAAGTACATTTCGAGGATGTAGTGGATGAATTAGTAGAGGTTGGATATTACTGCGTAGATTTTAGTACAGTTGATGCAGCCTGGACAGGAATGAGCTTTGTTTTGCTCTTCCTAATGCACCTGAGCGAGCCGAGCTTTTCCTTTCTTGGTTTTCCAATTGTGATTGAATAGGTACCTCTGGTTTGGACAAAGAATCTATATGTCAACTTCATTGCTGGGCTCATATGCCATTTCACGGTAGATGATTTGTGTAAAATTGTGTCTGAGTGATACATTCATTGAATCAGGAATCTCGAAGCTTTGAGTCCATGGTTAGTAAATGCCTGGCTCTTG
This sequence comes from Montemys delectorum, assembly GCA_019843815.1. NCBI lineage: Eukaryota > Metazoa > Chordata > Mammalia > Rodentia > Muridae > Montemys > Montemys delectorum. The sequence continues at coordinate 34,556 of JADRCD010228155.1, read as the reverse complement.
ACCTGCAGTCACAGAGCTTGGTAGTCACACCATCATATGTTCCCCGATAGTCTGCTCACCAGGTTGGGTGTTGCTCTGCAGTTACTGATTCTGTGGTGTTTTGTTTTCTTCAGGATCATGTGACTATTTTTACTGTTCTGAGAAATAATACTAAAGTATTTTTCTGGTTTTGAAAGCTCCCTAGGGACCAGACAGTATTTTTTAAGTTGTGTAAAACCCTCAGTCCTGTGGTGTTCAGCTTTTTATCCATGTCCACATAGCCACATGACAATGGCTCATTCCCAGAGTTACTACTTCTGTCTGTGTCTCGCTATGTGGTATCATGCTGACAGCCACGCTGGAGTGGGAACAGTGGCAGTGGGTTAAGGACAGTCGAGGCTGTGCTTCGGTAAGATCTGCCACAGCAAACCCTTCATCCCTCATTAGAGACGCCAACTTCCCTTCTAAGCAACGTAAGCTTACTCGTAATTACTTCTGTTTTGTTTAGCAATTTATCATTCTTTTCTTTCAGCATTGTGTTTAAAATTCCCTCTGGATTTTGCCGTCATTTTACTCATCTGATTTTTTTTTTTTTTTTTTAACTAAGAAAGGACCATTCTCAGGGCATGGTGGCCTTTTCAGAAAAGCATCTGCTCTCCAGCCTCGCTGCTTTTAATTATGATGTCCTTATTTAGAAGGTTTCTTCATTCTCTCCAAACAGTCTTCTGATGAGTCAGCGCATATCCTTTCCTCTCAGGAAACTTTTATCTGTAGTCCACACTGAACGTAAAACCAATTCTCCTGCCTAGAATGTGATAATGTGCAGCTGTGTTCTGTATGGCATGCTTCGGTGCACGTTGTGTTCCCCCATAGTGGACCCAGTACTGCAACGCTTTCCCACTTACCAGGTGTCCTTTGCTGTGTGCAGGGCTATGTATTTTCTGTGTGTTATGGCCCTTCCATAAGGAAATCAAGATGCACACGGGCTAAATGAGTTGTCCTCAGGTCCTGTACTAACCTCTTTGTAGGAGAGCTGGGACTGACTAACAGGTTTGCCAAGCTTCAAACAGTGCTCCTTGTACCACGCCCTGGTATAGGCAGAAAATCTCTGCGTGTCTACCTCACACTTTTTCCTAACAACCAGGGAAGTTAAGAATCAGTATGTTTTTCTCTGAATATGAGGTCTTTGCTGAGAGGTATTCACTCACTCACTGCCCATCAGTCCAGAAGGTATCATCATAGGTCCAGGTGGTGTGTGCCGATAACGTAAAGTGCTTGAACATAATAGTAACGCAGTTGTATGTTTGTCATTTGTGTGTGAGGGAGAATGAAATGGGAGCAAATGAAGGAAATGACCCAGTCCCATGGGTCTGTGGTAGAGATGATTGTCTCCACTGGAGGGAGTTGGGATGGTACTCGAAGTCACCATCTTTCTGAGGCTTGACAGAAGGATTGACATCAGAAGGAAGATTGTATTCAGGGTTTTGACCTTGGAAAATGGAACTCACATTGCTCTCTAGTCAAGAAACCCTGGGAATTAGCCAGTGTTTCTGACATTTCTTTATTTGATAGCACATAACCCTAATGGTTCATTAGAAGACTTAAAAAATAAAACCAACTGCATGTGAGTCCTTTAGCATTGTACCTAGGACATTAAAGATCCAGGAAGTATAAGTCAACATAATTTTATTAATGAGGAAGGAGCCCGAGGGAGCTTGAGAGGAGCTATTGAATTTGTGGAACATTTAGTCCTTCGGGAACTTACCGTGTTGAATAGTGGGCTCTACCTTGAAAAGCAGATGAGAATTAGTGGCTTCAGTACATCCTTTCTCTTGAAAGATTCTGCTTTCTCTTCTCCCAACAGTGGGGGAGTCATTAGAGTTTTCTCGATTAGGTTTAATTTTATTTCAGCAGATGTTATAGGCTGATCTTAGGGAAATTAAATAACTGAAGGGAAACTAGAGCAAAGATGAATGGAGGGGTCAGGGCTCTGGCTGGTGACACAGTGGATGGGGAAGAACAATTCAGAGTCCACGTAGGTGCAGGATGTGGGGATGGAGACGGAGCAGGAGTAGCCACCAGTTCTCTCACTCCAGACACATCAACACCCAAATTAATTTGTTTAATCAGATTATAAAATCTTTATATACTCCTTGTTAAGTTTGAAAAAGCAAAATAGTTACTCATAGTTCTAGCCAGTAGAGATAACTACACTTTTTTAAATTCATTAATTAATTGATTTTTTTTTACACTCCATATTTTATTCCCCGCCTCCCAATCCACCCTCCGACTGCTCCACATCCCACACCTCCTCCCCATCCCCCTGTCTCCACGTGGATGTCCCTACCCCCCACCCCACTTGACTTCTAAACTCCCTAGGGCCTCCAGTCTCTTGAGGGTTAGGTGCATCATCTCTGAATGAACACAGACCCGGCAGTCCTCTACTGTATGTGTGTTGGGGGCCTTATATCAGCTGGTGTATGCTGTCTGTTTGGTGGTCCAGTGTTTGAGAGATCTCCAGGGTCCAGATTAATTGACTGCTGGTCTTCCTACAGGATGACTTTTCTCCTCAGCTTCTTTCAGCCTTCCCTACTTCAACCACAGGGGTCAGCTGCTTCTGCTCATTGGGTGCAAATATCTGCATCTGACTCTTTCAGCAGCTCATTGGGTCTTCTGGAGTGCGGTTATGATAAGTCCCTTTTTGTGAGCGCTCCGTAGCCTCAGTAATAGTGTCAGGCCTTGGGACCTACCCTTGAGTTAACTTCTTTTCAGAGCCTAGTATGGTAGCTTCTAGCGCTTGGGAGGCTGAGGCAGGAGGATCACCCTGAATTCAAGGTCTACTTTGGCTACACAGTGAGTTTCAAGGCACTGTGAGTTAGAGTGAGACCCTGTCTCAGGACACAGCCATGCAAAGCAGTGCTGGTGAAGTGGCTCTGTGGGTAGAAGCGCTTGCCGGCTGCACAAAGCTGGCTTGGGACTCTGATCCCAGGATCCCACGGAATTGTGGACATTGTCTTCTGACCATCACACCAAGATGGGGGTGCCCCTCTCCAGTGAGAGTAAGAATAAATTCGTTAAAAGTGTTTTAATAATAATAAAAAAAACTCAAATGCCTTCCAAATTTAGAAGTCCTCCACCTGTTATTTAGTTTAAGACATGGCTTATGCTAACTGAAGGTCTATGAGTATGTCATTGTAATTTTGAGGCAACATTCCTGTTTTTATGCACCAATGGGCCTATATTTTGTGGAGATAGAGAAGTGGAAGATTTTGTTCTTCAGCTATATCTGCTTTTGGCAGTTTACACATTGAGAAACCCTGTCTCCAGTGCCCTCCAATCTGGGTTAAAGAGTTTAAATAACACTGGGTTTTGTGCTGCTGGCTTTTCTTTAATGCTTCACCTTCAAACTTTTATTTTGGCTTTAGGATTAGAACCCTATTTTAACTTTTACTTCCAACTAATTGAATATATATACTGAGAATGAGTTAGCATACATAGTGTTCCTATATGTCTAGCTTCTTACAATCATTGCTGGAGTGTTTATTAAAACTAAGAAATTGTATTGATGTTCCACCATTCACTTGACTGACCTGGAATTGGCAGTGTAGTCCAGGCTGACCTCACTCAGGATCCTCTTGGCCTGGCTTCCTGAAAGCTAGTTTACAAGGGCAAGTCACCATGCAGATGTTTGATTTCTTAAGAACAATCAAAACAGATTTGTGATATTATGATTCCAAAATGACTCAATAATCACTTTAGAAAGTACTTTAATACACCTGTCTTCTACTAAAGCACAAAGTTCAGTGTCTCCTGCTCCCATGCAAAGTCTAGCCTAGTCCTGTCTAGGTCTAGTCCTAGAACATTGCTTACCGAGGAGTAACAAAGTGTCATTTGAAGGAATAACCACCATTTGCAGCTATGGGTGGGTTATCAGCCAAGCATACCTTGTCTTGCCGTAACTTTAGCTTAACCTCAGGTGGTGTCACCCTCTGGTTTCTCTCTGTCTCGGCGTCTGGAGGTATAAGCGCATTGTGAAGCTGAGCGCACCTCAGATGCTTTAGGATAGCATTAAGCTTGTGATTGTCTTCAGAGTGTCACGGATATCAGCTCTGTGTTGGGCCGATTTTGCTTTCAGCTCTTGTATTTGTTCATGAAAATCCGAGCACTACCACTGTGATAAGTGCTTGGTAATTCAGGCTTGTCCCCAAGGGTTGTGCCTCAGAGGCACACACAGACAGTAAGAGAGTGACAGTTCTTATAAAAATTAGTGGCCTTTTGAAACTGACTTCTGGGAAAGCTTTCGTTTTTAAATTCTGGGAATCAGCTGGGCCTGGGGGCTGGTTAACTGTAGGAAGTCCAGTCTCCAGTTGCTTGGTCACATGTCCAGTGTGAATCCGAGCTCTGCTCTGGCCTTGGTCCCTCACCCTCAGCAGCTTCAGTGTGGTGTGTGTAGATGTCTTGCCATATCATGGAAGAACAATCTTGTGAGTCCTCATGGAGTTGGACAAGTCCAGCCACTCAAAGCCCTGTAATTCCTGTCCTTGATCTGCAGAAGCAGCTCTATAAATCTCTTGAACACGTTTTCACACCTTAGTTGTAGGTCTGCAGTAAAATAAGGCCCACTTCTACGCTTCACCTTCTCCAGACAGCCTCAAGAGGCACAGTCTTAAGCTGTCAATTCCTTCATCATCTCACACAGTGAGCCTGATTCACTCATTCATTGAGTAGAGATTGAGCATCTTCATGTGCTAGGAACAATTTCACATGCTTGGGATACAACACAGAATACCAAGTGGTCTTCCAGACTATGACTAGAAGGACCTATGACTAGGTAAGATACTGTAATTTAACTGACAAAGATCTGCACTGTATGGAGAAAAGCGAGATATGAAGCAGGGTAAGAGGTGACTGTGGTGTGTGTGTGTGTGTGTGTGTGTGTGTGTGTGTTTTCAGGAAAAGCCTCCCTGAAATGAAGAGACAAACAAGGTTGATAGCCAGGAAAGGAAGGACAGTAAGTCAAAACTGAAGAGACAAAACTACGTTTGAGAGAGAGAAAGAGCAGTAAGAATGCCAGAGTGGCTGGATAGCTTGAGGTCAGAGGTAGTGAGTACCAGGCTCCTAGGATGCTTTGTATCATATAAAAACATCATTTTCTCATGGCTGGAGAGATGTTTCAGTGGTAGAGAGCTGTAACTGCTTTCAGAGGACCCACATTCGGTGTCTCACAACCTCCTCTAACTCTGACTCCAAGGGATCTAAGGCAGTCTTCTAGCTTTCATGGGTACATGCGTGAACCTGGTACATGCACATACAAAAATAAATATTTTTTTTTAAGAATGAAATTTTAATGTGTTTGAATTTGTAATGACTATGGTCCTTTTAGTGTTCTATCTCATTCTATCTATCTATCTATCTATCTATCTATCTATCTATCCATCCATCCATCCATCCATCCATCCATCCACCCCCCCCCCCCCCCCCCCCCCCCCCCCCCCCCCCCCCCCCCC
>JADRCD010228155.1:0-15336 GCA_019843815.1 Montemys delectorum | reverse complement strand
TTTTTTTTTTTTTTTTTTTTTTTTTTTTTTTTTTTTTTAATATCCAGCATTTCCTGGAGAATTTCTTTGCATTGTTATCTCTCTGGCATTTGAGAACTCGGGTTTTAGCGAAGCTTTCCCCCCAGCCTTCATTTCCTTTCTTAAATAATAGAAAAGTGACAGGGATGTTTTGAGGATTGAAAAAGGTCGTGAGTACAGTAGGAGTCTTTGCTGAGACCTTTCCTCTCTTCTGGTCTCAGCCACCATGAAAGGGTGACTCTGCATGGCTGCTTGGTTCTGTTTAGTTCCTACATGGTAAGATTTTGTGAGAGGAGGAGGACCTAACATTTATCGACAGTCTGTATTCATCTCCTGTAGAATCTGATGAAAGAATAAAATTCACGTTTTAAAAGTGCGCCTGCAGCACATTTTCTGGGTCTGTAGAAGATGTTAATTGGAAGAAACAGATAGCATTAAATCCAGTTGTCACTTGGTTACATCTGTTTAAAAAATCATTAAAATTTTTCAACTGTTGGGCTTCTTGGCTTGCTTGAGAAATTTCATGGCTCATAATATGCCTCACTCAGTTTCTCTGCACTTCCCAGGATGTTAACGTTATCAGCTTGGTTTCTGAGTATTTGCAATGTGAAGAATTGCTGATGCTACTTACTGACTGCTAATAGGAGGATTTAGCAGTCTTACTGGAGTCATGGACTTGGAATTGAAATCCTGGCAGCACAACTCTGAACAAGCAACCTTGGGTTGCTTATTAAATTTTGGAGCCCAAGTTGGTTCTTCTTTGAAGCAAGGTTGTTACCTACATCAGCAAGACAAGTGTGTGTAAAGCTTTAGGTATAGGAATTCCTGCTTAATAGGAAACCAGTCATTGGTAGCATTATAAGTGGTAGCCAGAATAAAATATCCTCATTAGACCACTATTTCAATATAGCTAAAGGGGAAAGAGACTTTAGTATTACACCTTTTATGAAAAAAGGTCACCTTGTAAACAAAGAGCTTACAATTAGGAGGGTGTTAAACTGAAAAGTGAATATTGATGTGTGATAAAAATAACCAAGAATCCACTGCTTTTGAGCGACAGATACTGCCGTGGTGAATCCTGCTACCCTCTTCTGGGATGTGTCCTTTGTTGCAACGTGTGACCCAGCTGCCCTTTTGTGTTTCCTCTCTCCCTGGATTTTGTCACCATTTTTTCTTTGTAACTCCTATCCTTCCTCTTTATATTTAGTAGAGATTTGGTATGTATTTAGGACAGCAGTGGCTTACAACAGCTTGAACTGTTACTATGTGGAGTCTTTGTATTTGTCTTGTCATAGTGAAGTTTTTATGTTATAGATGGAAACCTAAGCAGTAACAAACTGAATGTTGATCTGAAAATGGTTGCAGATGAAGAAACTCCATCAGTCTGAGGCTCTGTCCCTCCTATGCATTGGGTTTAAGACAAGCAAATAATAGTGTTTCCTAGGAGAGCTACTGCTTTGTAAATTACTGTGGAGTAAATATAATGAATTTTGGAAGTCTCCAAATACTGTGTTCATGAGTAATTTTCCTGCAGTGGGCACTATTCAAGATTGAAATTATTTAATACAAAGAATCATTCTTTATTCACACAGTGAGCAGCTGTCTTCCCAAGTACAGGCTACAATTCAGGCATTTGAACAACGGAAGAATAATGCTGTTACATTGTAGTTGTTTATCTTGTCATTCCAAAAGTTTGCACCAAAGTACAATCTTCATCTTAGATTTGTAGAGTTGGAAATAACCTAAGAGGTCCATCTCTCTCTTCCCACCACTCAAGGCGATGAAGCAGTTTATCTGAAGTCAGCTAGTTAATAACAGAGTTGGGGAGAGGAGTCCCCATCTGTTAATGATACAATGCTGCACTCCTCTGAGGAAACTGCCTGTTCATTCCTGGGTCCCACCCCCTGGTTAGAGTCCTCGTGAGGGTTTTTTCCATGACTAACCAGTGTTCTTTTGTTTTCTTGTGTGGGTGTCTAGGAACAAACCAACAGTGTTTTTGTTGTAACAATTGAACAGTGTAAGACATAAGGAGACGTTTGTCTTTAGTACTTTAAAAGTCAGAAAGAAATGATTGTTGCTCAAGTTCTCTGCCTTCATTGTTGCTAGGCAGTTATTATTTATTTAGTTGTATATGACATATAATATGTGTGGTGTTTGTGTGCATGTGAAGGTCAGAGATTAACATCTTACGTCTTCCTCAATCACTCTTGACAACACACACACACACACACACACACACACACACACCATTCTTCCTTTTATGTGCATGTGCTACATACAGTATGCATGTAGCGGTCAGAGAAGAATTTGAAGGAGTCAGTTCTCTTCTCACATGTGGATCGTGGGGGTGGAATTGAGTTCAGCACATGTTGTGGCAAGAACCTTTGCCCATAGGGCCCTCCCTCTTATTTTTGGAGACACAGTCTCATACTGAATCTGAAACTTCCCAATTCAACGAGACTTGCTGATGACAAGTGCCACAGATCCTCTTGTCTTGGTCTGTCCCTCACTAGGATTGTAGGTGTACCCCAGCACACCTGGCATTTTTACACGTGTACTGACAATCAACTCGGGTCCTTATGCTTGTACACAGGCACTTCATCAAATGATCCTTATTTCCATCGCAGAGGTGACTATTTTTTTTAAAGATGTATTTATTTTATGCAATGAATACCTGCATGTATATATGTGTACCACATGCCCATGGAAGTCAGAAGAAGGTGTTAACTCCTTTGGATCTGGAATTACAGATGGTTGTGAGCAACCACATGGGTGCTGGGAATTGAACTCAGGTCCTTGTAGGTAGCTATTTTAATGTGAGCTACCTAACCTTGAACTCTGGATTCCTAAGAAAATGATATAAATATATGTGTATATTTTAAGAGAAGAATCTGGAGTTTTCATCAAAGGATATATAGTTGTCTGGAAGGAGAACTAAGCTTGATTATAAGTACTGTTACACTAGAGGACTCACCTATCTCCACTGCCTTCTGCTAGGGCCCTTCCCACTGACAGCTCTTCCTGGATTGCTCATGTGGAACCACTGAAGGCCTCTGACTACTTCTTGCAGGGAGCTTTCCCCTGACTTTTTTTTTCCTTTTCTTTTCTTTTCTTTTCTTTTTTTTTTTTTTTTTTTGAGATTACAATATAACCTTTTCCCTTTTGTCTTTACAAACCCTCCCATATACCCATCCCTGATGTCCTTCAAATTCATGATGTCTTTTTCAGTTGTTGTTATTGCATGCATATATGTATGTCCATATATTTCTAAATATACCCTACTTAGTCCACATACTGTCACTTGCATCTATTTTCAGGGCTGACCATTTGGCCCTGCACAGTCAGTTGGTGTGCGCTCTCCTGGGGCAGACCATTTCTCCTGCTCCCAGCTTTCCCCAGTTGCCTGTAGTTCCTGTGTGAGGCCTCCTGCTTTATTAAAAGGCTGCCTCCTCCTTTCCTTCCCTGCTCCATTTTCAGGACAGGGTGTACGCTTTAGGGATGTTTGCACCTTAGAGAGTTCAGGAGAGTTAATTCCATTGCAGTTTGATTTGAAAAGGATGTGAGGGCTGACCTAAGACTGATGTACTAAGGGAAAAAATTGAATTGGAATTCCAGTCAATACTTTGCAAACTAATGGTTTGAATGTCTCTACTCTCTAGTTAGAAATCTCTCCGTTTGAACTAGAAACATTTGCATTTTCTAGGAACACGGTGAAAATCCAGGGATGGTGACTTGGAGTTGCTCAGGTCTAGCTAGAAAAAAAAAATGAATATTTCCTTCTTGAATTTTATTCAACTTAGACAACTCTACGTCTTAAGAAGAATTCATTTGCTGGGCTTTCCTTCCCAAAAGAGAACATAGAGAAAGCATGTTCTCATATATTTGTTTGTTTGTCTAGCATCTGGACACACAAAGAAAAATTCACACAAATTGAAGAGCATGTTCATTTGTTTATTCATTTCACGAAGTCCTCATTGAGAACATATAAAGGTTTAGGCACTATCTCAACTGATGGGAAAGAGACTGCCCTGGTCTTTTACTAGCTCACAGTATGCTGCAAACACAGGCTACCTAAGATTAATGGTTCAGGACTAGGCATGTAGCTTAGTTGGTAGGTGCTTGCCCAGTGTGCACAATGTCACATAAGCCAGCTGTAATTCTAATACTCAAGATAGAGAAATAGAAGCAGGAGGATTAGGAGTTCAAGGTCATCCTTGGCTACCTAAAGAGTCTAAGACCAACCTGGGCTACATTAGACATTGTCTTAAAAGAGGAATAGAAAAGAATAACAATTTAGCATGCTAAATATTTCAGTGGAGTAGGACAGAAACACTCCATGTTAGTCCCTTGACTGCCAGGGGGAGAAAAAGGACCAGAACCAGTGCGATGTTGACCATAGAAACCAGGGTTGACTTCACAAAGATATTGTCCAGCAAAAAAAGGATGTGGGTAGAAACGGTGTGTTTGTACCTTTCCAGTTTTAAGGAAAATTGGCTCTTACCACGTTCTCTTACTTTGTGTTTTGAATTAGAGCTCCAAACGAGAATGGAAGCCATTGGAGGACCGTAGCTGCACAGACATACCATGGCTACTGCTCTTTGTTCTCTTCTGCATTGGGATGGTAAGGACACTCAGGCTAACCACACCTCAACTCTGGCTGCAAGGGGATGGGTGGGGGGGGAGTGAGACCTTCCAATGTATCTATATGTGTGTATGCATCTCATCTCTTCCCTACTGTTTATAGCTGGGATCATTGCAGGGCCTAAGGTACCATCAAGGGGGGTTATTTCCTCTTTTAATATAATTCAGTAGTATTTGGTATCCTTTTGCTATTTTGCTTTCTTTTGTTTTATTTTATTTGTATGAAAACTGAAATAAAAATGAAGGACCCAATGGAAGTCTTAGCTCCCTTACCCAATCCTTTGTGAGAGCCAGAATCCTGACTACCAACTCCTCCAGTCACACAAGCCTCTTGGCTATCTTTAGGCCAGTCACTTCTTTTCCAAGGGACTTGTCATTCCTTTAAAAAAGTGAATGGTAGTTATCTTATATCTACCACACTATGAACACTCACAGTTTTGAGTTCTTCCTCCAGGGAAAAAGTCTGCCCAGTGCTTTGTCCCTTGTGTCAGTTCTAGGCCCCAGCCAACCATCCAGTATGACAAGTGGCATCTCTCTGAATAATAGACATACAGCTTTAGCACTGACTTGTGTTTGAAGCTTTGAAGGGCTTAGAATTACTCATCTGGCTCATCACCCCCAATTTATAGATTAAAACATAAAACTAAAGAGGAAGCTGAGGAGCACCCCAGGCCATGTGGCAGTGAGTGGAAGAGCTGCTTAAGAGCTCTGTATTTGGTCAGGGCTTTCTATCGCCCTCTCTCTCTTCAGGGGAACTGCACAGAGCATCATTCTCCGTCCCATGGTCTCTAACTCAGAGTGCAATCACACTGTCTCCAGCAGCCTCAGTCTTATAAGGTGGATTTTTAGCCCCATCTTCCTGCCCTTTCTATACAAGTTCCTTTTGGAAGTATTACTTTTTGTCTGTAATAAAAGTCTTCAAGATTCCTTGTCTCTCTGTATACCATCATGTAAGCTAGTAGCCACAGCTGTAGTCAAGGTTCTAGCCCCCTTGACTACAAAGGAAAAGAAAACAGTACATTTGAATGAGCTATGATAAGCTCAGGAAAGTAAGCAGTGTTTGTTTTAAAGATAAAAGTACACTTTCACCAAATTTAGGATACACAGGAAAGGTCAAAATGCTAACTCTGGCCTTATGAGCTGTTTATTGTTCAAGAGTTTGCTTACTTTAGTGGAATGACATCAGATATTCAACATGTGTGAATATTCGAGAAGAACATGGAAAGACTCCGCCTAATAAAACCAGCCTGCAGCTTTTCCACACCCATAGTAACCCCAGGGCAAATAGCAACTGACCTTCAAAATTATGTTTCTAAAAACATGTGCCATGCCACCCAAGGTGCTTTTGATTGTCTGTGCTCAGATAGCCCAGGAAAGTGCAATCATTAACTTTAATAGACTGATTTGGGAGTTACTTGAGCGTTAGGAGCTGTTTACTGAAATGTTTTAATGCAGTGGTAATTAATATAATGCCGATTTCATCACGATGGTAATTAAGACCCACTGTGTGTGCTTTTAAATACAGGCACAGCATTATTTGTTTTGGAGTGAATCTTTAAATAGGTTACTTTCTCATGGAATTGAACTGATGTCAAGTCGCGAAGAGATGGAAGGAATCTAAAAGTTCCACTGCCCATCTCACACACCTGAGGTTCATACTTTTGCTTCTTGTTCTGGGTTTTGTTTTATATGGTTTTTTTTCATTCACCCCATTTGAATTTCATTCTGTAGTAAACCATATTCCAGATGCTCGGGGTTCAAAGTGTTACCCATTTCAGAATTTTAAAACCATTTGGATGGCAGTTGAGAAGGCTCAGTGGGCAGAGGAGTCCTCTGCCAAGCCCGGTGAATGAGTACCGTCTGCAGGACTCACGTGGTAGAAAGAGAAAACTGATTCTCTCAAGCTGTCCTGTGACCTTCATGTGCACATACATATGCAGCATGCACAAGTATAAAATTTTAAAGTTAGAATATTGGTACATGTTTATAATATGATGGAACCCAAGTCTAAACACAGAATTCCTTCATGTTTCATATATACCTTATAGCCATACTGCACGTAGTCTTGGCTGCAGCTCATCACAGGAGGTCACATATGGAATTTTCCACATGTGGCCCATGCTAGTGCTCAGGAAGTTCCAGATCTTGATGTATTTTAGACTTGTCAGGGTTTCATATGGGCAACATACAATCTGGATTCATTTTTATTCCTTTAATTTTGTGAACAATGTTCTTCACTAATGTTAAAAGAATTCTTCATTTATTATTTTATTTTATTTATATGTTGCTTTCCTTGCATGTATTTTGGGCACCACATGTGTGCTTGGTGCTGGCAGAAATCAGAAGAGTGTCAGGTCTCCTGGAGATGGAGATGGTTGTGAGATCCCATGTGGGTGCTGGGAGTTGAACCCTGGTCCTCTGCAAGAGCAACAAATGCTTTTTAACCACCAGGGCCATCTCTCCGGCTCCAGCTGGAACTTTAAAATGAGCACTCAGCAAACATTTGTTGAACAAGGTTAATCTGTGCCATTTTCTGAATTATCCAGTGAAATAGAATTCACAGCCAAGTATCCACAAGGTATAGTGATGTTAAATGTTAGCTTATCCTGTAAGTGGTAAAGATAGGAACTTTCCATGCTCTTTTTAGCAACTGGCCCTGCTTGCTCCTTTAATAGACCGTTTCCTAGTTAGCTTGTAGCCTGGTGTTCAGACCTTAGCTTCATCTCCTTTATCGCCTGATGCATAGTGTCTCCTTGGATCGCTTAAGACCTTGTTCTCTTTCACCTACCCTCATTATTAATCTTATATTTGCATGTACCCTTCTCCTTGTCGTAATTTACTATTTGTCCTCTAGTTACAAGGTGTTTAGTGTTTGAACTGTCAAGAATGTACAGTGTTTTCAAAGTAAATTGTTATCAGTCTTTTTCAGCTGCCATCATTCATGCTTGATTTTAATTTTGGGGGGAGAAGGGGTGCGAAATCTTATTGGCAGGCTGGGCTTCAAGTCATAATCTTTGGGCATAGCTTCCTGCGTGCTGTGTTTACAAGCATGTGCTGCTGTGTCTGCTCCCTGTTGGCCTGGAACTTGTAATCCTGCTTCTGCTAGGATCTGTTAATCATATCTGGTATAACCTTGCACTTCCAAATTCCCGTGTTTCAATCAAGCAGTTCTCAATTCTACCTGTACACGACAGTCATCTGGAATTTTTGTTTAGAAATCTCACTTCTCAGTACCCATTAGTAATTGTGCCATAATCTCTGGGGGTGCTGGTGATCAGCTGAGGTAGAGGAGACTCTGCTCTGTGCTCTGACGAGTTACAGAAAGGATTTGTGGAGTTGTGACTTGACCGGGGTTTAGAAGGAGGACTCCGGTTCTAGGGTTAAAGGCGGCTTGGAAGGTAGAAGACATTGTAGGGAGAGCGTCTTGGAGACTAGGATAGCAGTCCAAATAAGTGGCGAGAAACTTGAAACGCAGCTCTTTTTTAAAAAAAAGGAGAAAAAGAAAAGAGATGAAAGAAGCAGGTGAGTAAGTTTACCAGTTATTACTGTGGTAAGTAGGGTTGGTGACTTTTACCAATGATCACGTTTACCGGTTGTTACCATGGTAAGTAGGACAGTAACATTTACCAGTGGTAGCATTTGCCAGTGGTTAACCATGGGCAGCAGTGAGAGTCAAGTCAGCATGACTGAGGTTTTTGCTCCAGTGATTCTGGGTAGGACCTTTCAGTTTATAGCCTGACCCACTTTTCTTAGATTCCTAATCATGGTTTCTGTACTTACCAGGAATAGGCACCTAATTGTATGCTTTCCAAACCGTTCCTTGGTAAAGGTGACTTGGGCCAGCTAAAGGGCCTGGTCCTCTTGTGGAAATACATATGAAAAGAGGGACTAGAGATGGGAGATGAGCTTACCACAAAATGGCAGGAATAAGAGGAGTACCCCCAGCGCACACGAGTCATCTCTGCTTACTGTAGGGTAGTGGTTGGACATCTAAAGACACATTTCTATCTCACATAGACGTGTACACTATGTTGATCACATTTCAAGTTTTACAGATTAAGGAAACCATGACATAGCTATATTCAGTTAAGTGATCTAAGACTTTAACAGTGGCAGCCTTGGTCCCAGGAGGAAGAAGGTCTCGATAGAATCACTTTGTTGCCTGGAATCAGGAACAACAGAAGATGTTTATGTCTAGGACATGGAGTTTTGGTATCTGAGACTGACTGAACAGCTTGGCCATACTTTCTCCTCGACATGGACTTAGGAAACTAGGGGGAGGGGGAGGCATTGAAGGAAGAGAACAAGAAGCCCCCTTACCAAGTCTCCACATGCGGCCCGCAGACACTGCTGCTCTAGATGGAGACAGGGTGTGCAGGAATGCACAGTGACTGAGGAAGTATGGACAGAGAACGTGGCTTTGGGACATGGAGAATTTCTGAAGAATACACCATCTTGAACGCAAGGCTGGAATTTTGGAGACAGGTCTGAGTCTGAGGTGGGTTTAGGAGCTGCTGTATATATAGGTACCACTTTAGGGGCCTTTTTAAACTCTCTAGTATCAGTGTAGTTCCCAGGGCATGATGTCCCACCAAGCATATTAGCTGTGGGTGAGCATGTGAGAGAGAGTCAGCGCAGGGCTGAGTCACCTGTCTGAGCTTCTTTGCCAGGATCATAGAGTAAAAGACTGTAGAAAATTACCAGAGGGATTTTGGCCCAGGTGACTGCCAGCTTTTGTTAAGTTCATTTTCTTTTCCGTTCTTTTTTTTAAAAATAGTGGTAAAAAGGCATGTAGCCTATAATTTACCATTTTAATTTTGTTTTTTTCTTTTACTTTTGAGACAGGATCATCTGTGTAGTCTAGGCTGGCCTTCCATTCCACAGTCCTCCTGCCTCAGCTGCAGACTGAGACTACAGACCTGCGCTGCTGTGCACAGCGCCACATTAACAGTTTTAAAGTAGATAGTTCAGCTTTCCTTACCACCGTAGTAAACCCAGTGAATTATATATTCTCCCTGTAATTAGGCCTTTAAGCTTCTCCCCTTCACCCTTGCCCACCTTTCTGTAGAATTTGGGATGTGGAAGAGCCTCTACGTGACACAGGCCAGAGGATTCAGTTCCGGGGGAGCCATCAGTGCCAAAGGCAGGATCAGGATCTGTGTGCCTTATATGGCTTTGTTGCTGTTCATTTTTTCTTTTCTTCCTTTCTCTGTCTCTGTCTGTGAAACTGAGTCTTAGATTTGGGTTTCCATCTCTTTGCGTTCCTTTAAGAATATTCTGGTTCCTTAATGGTATGTTTTGCTTTTTGCATATACTAAAAAAATGCTTATGCGTAGAAGTTTCTGAGACTTGTCAAACACTATTTTACTTCCTCTTAGAACAATGCATTCTATTAGACTTTAAAGGAATCTGCATATTCAGTATACTGACAAAAGCTTTGTTTACATAAGGATGCCTTTGTGCCAGGCTTTCTAATCTGACTTTAGCTGCTAGATCCAGATATCCCTTTCAGATTCAGGATTTTTTTCAGAAGAGGAAGAACAGAGACCAAGAATTATCCCACTGCTTTAAAAGTGTTTTTTTTGTTTGTTTGTTTTTTGTTTTTGTTTTTTGTTTTTTGTTTTTAGTATAGAATAGAGTTTATTTAGGACATGGGGAGGGGAGTTAAGAGAGTAGTAGAGGCAGAGAAAGGCAGAGAGAAGAAGAGAGTAGAGAAGTGGAGGCCAGCCATGACCACGTGGAGAGAGGGGAGGAGAGCGGACAAGAGAAAAGAGAGAGACAAGAGAGAGGCAAGAGCCAAGAGGGTAAGAGCTAAAAGTGGTTTTGGGGGAGACAGACTCACCCCAATCACCAGCTATGATGTATGGTGTTTGAGAAAGAGCTGGGCTTGTGTGTGGCCACTGCCAATCATCCCCCATTCACTATTTTTGGGATATTCACATCCTCCTCCTCCTCCTCACTGCAGGTTTGTGTTGAACCCCCGCCCCCGCACCTAGTGAAGACCATCTGTTCTGCTCAGTTGCTTAGTTAAAATGTGGGTGTAAAAATCCAACACACACACACACACACACACACACACACACACACACTCTCGACTTAAGCAAGAGTAGCGTTAGCCCTGTGACAGGAGCAGCAGAGCTTCTTCTTGGCTAGTTGTCCTCCTCTCATTTGTAACTAGCACCCAGGTCTTATTGGAACCCCTGTCCCTCAGCTCCGTGCCTTTATCTGCTTCTAGCCACCCAGTTTTGCAGTGATCCATGTGCTGTGCCTCTTCGTCCCCTCTGGGTAGCTGTCCCCAGAGCCCTTCAAAGGCTTGAATGTCTCATCACGGTTCCCTTCCTTAGCAGCAGAGGTTGTGCTCTGCCCCACATTGACGAGCCTTTCTGCTCCTGAACATTCACGTCTGTGGTGAGCTTTCCTTCTGCTGGCTGCCTTCTCCCCCCTCTGTCTGGAGAGCCATTAACGTATTGAATGTATTCTGAAAGATTGCTCCCACCCTTTTTAATTTCATGTACTGTTTTTTTTTTTTCTTCTCTGTTCTGAAATTATATCGTTACTTGTATTTGGATTTTTGTGTTTTTCTTTTTAAAGAGGTTGAAACTTTAATTAGATTTGGCCTCATTCTGCTTCATCAGTGCTTGAACCAGGTGGGAAGTCCTTAGGCTAAGAGGCGTGATTTCTTTCCCCTTTATTATCTGTTACCCGACCCTTGCGGCCCTCATACTCTCTGCTCCAGTGCTTCTGGAACCTGATAAGAACTTTAAATGACCTGTGTGAAAATGTAACAGTGTCCCATTTTAGCACACACATATAACACTTACAATGTATACCCAGCCGTGCCCCAGAGGGATGTGAGGTGGCGTGCAGTAAAGGGTAGGGAACCTGTCCTGTGGAGCATCGTGTGGAACTGTTATAAAGCAATCAGGAGGGGAAATCAGAAACCATCTAAAAGGAGTCAGAACAATGTTCCTATCAAATATAACAAAAAAAACCTAAATAATGAAAGAGAAATGTAACCTTTTAGTTGACCGTTTTGCTGCTATGGACTAGAAAATAAGGTTTGTGATCAGAAAGTATTTTTGTAACATAACAAAAATACCAGCATTATTACTCAATTTTTTACCCCCCCGCCCCACAAAATTTTGTTTGTTCTGACATAGGTAACAGATCGAGCAGGTTTTGTCACTTCTTGGTACTGATGTCAGGTTCATCCGGTCAAACTTAGCATTCATATTTACTACTGACAGCTTCTATGTATTGATCAGCTGCCAGATACTTAGCCAGGGATTGGATCTGTGTTATTTCCTTTAGCTCTATCATTATGCTGAGAATAGACCCGCTCAGCGTTAGACGTGAAGAGAACAGAGTGTGAGTTGGTACTTGGATCAAAGGTACCCAGGTACTATGTGTAGGGAGAGTCCAGATACTGAGCTCATTTAACCTGTGTTACTCCATGATCTTCCTTAGTAACCCTTCTGTTGTCATTACAAGTTCTTGATCTAGCAGTGCTAAGTCTCACTTAGCATTGACTTGAAGTCCACAGTGGACTCAGCTTTTTTCAGTGTATAGAGGAGAGGAGAGGGGCCAGGGCAACAGGAGAGTGAAAGCAAGTGATCCAGCTGCCCCTAGGATCAGTGTGGGCAACTCAGCTGATGCTTTGATGGGTGGGGCACTAGCACTGACCAACACATACACTTCCCACTATTGTCTCCAGTATGTCCTACAACAGCCTTTGGGTTAAGGGATTTTAATCTCAGTTAGTGGAAAGGGAAACTTAGGCTTGGAGGCTTGAGCAAGTGAATGGAGTCATCCATGTCCCATTGATAACAAAAGAGTGTATAACTCCAAAGTCCAGAGTCTCTCTCTTGTACATGTTCTGGTTTCTAATAACAGTTTATGAACTGATTAAGGTCTTACTATAGTGCCATTCAAGCCTTACCCTAGCTTCAAGAGCTATGAGTATGCTTTATGTCCACTTGTCAGGTAAGTCATTTGAGGTAGAAAGTTGACCAGAGACTAGGAAATTGGGCATGGGTTCTGTTCTGAGCCCATTTTCTCACAGAGGGATTTTAGAAGTTTCTATGAAACAGAGCTGTGTCCTCATCTCTCATTACCTACAAAATGAAAGTCAGAAGAGCTATCAAGAAATAAAAGAGTTGTTAGAATTTTTTAGACTTTTTAAGTAAAGATGTGTAAAGGGAAAAATGCTTTCCTCTAAGGAATCGCGTTGAGACTGTAGCATGCACTTCTGCAGCCTGAGATCCCGCAGCAGCATCATTTAGATAAGAATCTCTGGTGATCATCTCTGCCTACTTATCCCAACAAAAGAGAGTCGAAACTAGTCCCATTAACCCCCATCCCTGGTAGAGCCATATTTCAGCCTTCATTGGTCTTGTTCTTCTTATTCCCAGTGGGCTGTGGTGGGTTGCTGGCTTCTCTTGCTTTACCGTGACCAGCCTCTGTCACAGTGTTGTCCCCAGTGCCTGGGGATTTGCCTTTGGGACCTGGGTGAATTGCATTCCCATGAACTAAGTGACCTTTTCGGGATGGGAAGCCAGGGCCTCCTTACCTCCCTCCTCTCTCCAGTATTAAGAGCAAGCTTCACGATGTAAGTCTTGGGTCTTATACAGCTTTGTTGCAGAAAGGGCAAAAATGTTGTGCTCGAAGAGGTGATAATGATCCAGACCTCACAGACTGTTGTTGTTGGGATTTTAACTCCCATTTATCCTTTGCTGTTCATTTACTAGATCCCCTTTATGACCAAGTAAACTAAAGAATGACTACTGCTGGCTGTGATGCTCCACAATACTCTTTACTATGGGTCTGGTTAACTTATTTAAACCTCTCTAGGCCTGAGCTTCCTCCTCAGGAGAAGCAGAGAATGTATGATAGATACTCTGCAGCAGCCTAGCTCCGAGCAGGTGTTCAATATGGAGGCACTACCATGCATGTCACAAAACGCAAAGGCTATCCCAAGATGTGGAAGATTGGGATTTGTTTTCTTCCAGTAGCACATGGTATTCCCCTGTGGACTTCGTGCTGTTCCTATGCAGCCCAGGGAAGAGTGTAATAGTGCTTGCTGTAAGGGAATACAGCTCTTTGTTCCCTTCAGCAGACAAAAGAAACTCATCATCATATCAAGGAGGAACTGTTGCTGTTGAAATGGTTTATTTGTGTGTGTTTTTTTTCTCTTTCTTTTCTAGGGATTTATTTGTGGCTTTTCAGTAGCAACAGGTGCAGCGGCAAGACTAGTGTCAGGATATGACAGCTATGGAAATATCTGTGGGCAAAGAAATGCAAAACTGGAAGCAATACCGAACAGTGGTCTGGACCACACCCACCGGAAGTGAGTAGACTCTTGCACAGTAACTGTCTGGAAGCTTGGGGGGAAGCACGGGATGGCATGATTCTCTTTGTACCTTAAAGATAGTGTCTTTGGGATATTTTCATATACTTTCTATTTTTTCTTTTTTCCTTTTTTTTTCATATACTTTCTGTAGAGCAATTTTTTTTTTTTAAATGGGGTATTTAATCACTACTGCTTTCGTTTAACAAATACATTCTCCAGGAAACAAATTTAACTGCCTTGTTAAATGGGCCACCTTGTGGTTTTAGTGGATTAAAAAAAAAAAAGTCTTGGTTTGAAAGGGTCACTCTTGTGCTGTCTTCCCATTAGCCTTTAGGTTAGTTATATTCTACTCCTTAACCTAGAAAATAAAGTATTATTCTCTATATTAAGATTACACTTTAAAAAAAGATTATACTTAATGCAAGGAGGAAGGATGATAATGGATATCAAAGCCTTAAAGTTATAAAGTAGTATTTTGTGATGTATTTAAGTCTTTCCAGTTCCATAAGAGCTACATCTTATTTGATAGACTGAGATAATTATGTTGGGCTCTCAATATTCATCTTTAGGATGTCATGAATCTCCTGACCTTAATTGTCCTTACTCTTCAAGAGTTATTATTTTATTTCTGAAATCAACAGGAAGATACATTTCATCCAGTGAACATATTGCATGTATGATTGCTGTGTGACTTTTCAGGCTGTGAGTGTGTATACCATCAAACTTCATTATGTTATTTTAAGTCAAACCAGGTCTTCAGAATAAATAAAACTAATTGCACAGTAACAAGGTTAATTAGTTTAGTATACTTTCTAGGAAATGTCAGAGTATATTGTAACAACTTGTGATTTTGTGACTCTGTTGGTTAAATCTTCTGTATAGATGAATTTGATGATTTTACAACTTTGATTAGTTATCCTTTCTTAGAGACAGTCTGCCATGCAGGTCAAATAAACAAAGTTCTAAGTAACAACAAGGAATATATACATAGCTTCCCACAGTTGAGAATCATTTATCCCTCTACAAGGCAGGAGTAACAAAGGCTTAGCTGAGGCGACCCCAAGGCCGTGTGGCTGGTTGGTGGGTAGTGGAGGATCCAGTGCAACCTGTGAGCATCTTGTTGTGAACAGGCTATGATCTCAGCCCCCACCCAGATTCCCATGAATCCATGGATAAAATAACAGACACCCACGTTCTCAATTGCAGCTTGCCTTGTTGGCTCAGTTGCTGGGAATTGTTAAACTCTCGTGGCTAGTGTGCTCTCCCAATACTCTTAGCTTAGCACCCTAAATCTGTCTTCAGCTTTAGTTCCTCAGTTACCTTTAGTC
>JADRCD010228154.1:5302-15943 GCA_019843815.1 Montemys delectorum | reverse complement strand
CATGGAGGGCCTCCTTGAAGCGCGTCAATCATACAGAGACCATTTTGAAATTACTGCCCATCATCTTGGCTAAAAACCCCGTTAGCCCCTTTTGCTGTCCTTCGTGCTTATCGGGGTCCCCTTTTCTGATAGAATACAGTCACCTATCAGTCGGCGGTGACTGTCCATCAGAAGTGTAGCTCCGTGCTCATCAGAAACGAGCTGTTGCACATAGCCATCCCTCTCTCTTCACCGCCCCTTACCAGTTTGAAGTTCCCTTTTATGTGGTGCTGGAGTCTGTAGAACCTCAAGTCTCTGGCGTACTGGGCAAGAGCTCTGCCGCCCAGCTCACCCAGTGCTCACGGGTCTTCTGAAGGAAGTGATGCTGGTATGTTCATGAGCAGTGTGGAAGGGTGAGCCTCTGGGTCACACGGGGGAGGAGTAGCTAACAGTCATGAGAATGTTCCCAGGCTGCAATTCCAATTTTACCAATCCCACAGTATGCCCGACTTAACATAATCCATGTGTGGAGCAGGCATTTACAGCTAACCCTAAACCAAGCGTCAGGCTGTTTACTGTGGCGGAAAGTTGAGAAGACATGGCTAGAGTTGGCCCTAGCTGGGTTTAATGAAATTCTTTCAAAATGGTGCTGTTTAATGGAGAACCGTTGTCAACATGGGTACCTAGTGGACATGGAGCCATGCCAATAAATGAGTTTGCATTTCTCTCCTTCTTAGCTGTAAATTGTATCAACCCATTTAATAGTAATTCAGTTCTTCTGAGATTAAAGGAGCATTTTTCGGGCTCTGCCCCACACTGGCCTCTCTTTGGTCTACTTAGTCTTGGCATTCAAACTTCCTGGTATAAAACCCCTTTCTATGTCCTTGACTGTCCCACCTCTCTGTTTCCCAAAGCAGAATTCTCCCTGGCTTTGCAGTTCCCCCTGAGCTCTTGGGGACAGCTGCTTGAAGGAGGCAGAGTGGGAGGCTGGACACTGTCCAGCTCCATTTGACAGAGACTAATAATTTAGAATGTTTTCTTTCTTTCATTTGTTTCTCATTCCACATTGAAGAAAAAGTAGGAAGAAAGAAAGAAAGAAAGAAAGAAAGAAAGAAAGAAAGAAAGAAAGAAAGAAAGCAAGCAAGCAAGCTGGAAATGTTTCTCCCTAGTGGGACATAGAGGTAAGTGCGTGGGCAAGGCTGGAAGGATGGGACCAGGCACACATACCCTGCCACCTGTTAGCAGAGAAATTCATCTCCTTTCTCTTCTGTGCTTTGTTCCTGCCATCTGCTGAGCTATATTAGTCAGGTCCCTGTGGTTACACATTCAGGAACTAACTTGACCTCACACAAGGACAAGGAATGATTGAGAATACAGGGACCTTTTCCAAAACCCACCATGGATATGAACACAGGTAGATGGCAGGAGGGGACCTAGATCCTGCACCTGGAAAGATTCATCTTTCTTTTGGCTAGCTCTTATTGCCTCATGAATTATATTTTCCATCTATCTCTCTACCATCTACCATCTGTCTACCATCTATCTATCTATCTATCTATCTATCTATCTATCTATCTATCTATCTATCTATCATTGCTATCTTTCTCTATTTTTATCTTTTTCTATGTCTTTCTATCTTTCCTGTGTCTACATTTCTTATCCAAGAAGTGCAATGTGCTTACTAACAGCGCCTAAATCCAGATCTTAGAAACCACTTAGCTCTTCATAGTCGTGGTTCCTTGGCTGCCGGAATGCCAAGCCTCAGTGACAACTGTGAGATATCTAGCATACGTTTGCTGAGAAGAGCCACTTCTATGGACCAATTTCTGAGCAGAGGAAGTAACTGAATTGGGCGACTAGATCACCCTAGCAATGAGTCATACTACACCCCAGTTTCCTAGGTCCTTTTAATTAACTGTTTATATATATATATAATATATATATATATTTGGTATAAAGAATCACTGTAATGATTCAAGGCTATCCACTGCCCTAGGCCAAATCCCTTTGATGATGGGCACTATAATTATATTAGTCACGAATCTCTATGTGTCCACATTTGGTCTCTAAGTTCTTCAAATAGTTGTTTTGTCAACAAAATGGAGGGTGGTGGACATCTGGATACTTCTGCTCACTTGTGTTGTGATAGCTCTGGGGCTATTTGTGATTTGATGCTAATTCCCTTCACTTGTGAGGGGCTGTGAACAAGGAGTGAGTCAGCACTCAGACATTTCCTGTAAACCTTCTTCCCACCTTAATTTGTAAAACAAAGGCTAGAGCTGGTGACTGGGCAGTGAAAGGGAAAGTGGAGCTGAAAGTTGTTAAAAGGAGGAGTGGGAAGTGGGGGGGGGGCAGAGGAGGAGGTGGAAGGAAAGAGGAGCAGAACCGAGTGGCCTGGAGAAACCACAAATGATAAGGGGCCTCACAGATGGGGAAGATGTAGTGTAGTGGCAGATCTGCCCAATCTAGGCGCACAGCTGGTTTTCACCTTGTTTGAGTAGTGTTTTCATTGCTGGGGCATATTTGCGTTGGAGATTTACCGCAAGCACTTGACTCCATATCTTGTATAGTTTGAGTCTGAAATGTCTTCCACAGGCTCCTGTTATGAACTCCAGTTCCTGGGTGAGGGTGCTCCTGTGAAGGCTGGGGTGGTTTTAGGAGGCGGATTTAAGAGGAATTAGGTCACTAAGGGCAAGCCATTGAAGGTCGTACTTCCCCCCAATCCCAGCCTCCACCCTCTGCCACCTGCGGACAAGTGAGCAAAGCTCTGCCTCACACCATCCCTGTGGAAGGAGTCACTCCACCACACACTTTTTTACTATGCTAGGCATGCTCCTTCTGGAACCAGAACCTCAGAGAAGCCGTTTTGCTTCTGTTTCCCCTCTCCCATTGAGGAGTTTTGATACAGTGATGAGAAAAGTATTTGGCATAGTACCAACCATAATGTAGGAGTTAATTGCTCTTATGTTGTATGCTCCGGGTCCCCCAGTCTCCTCCTACAAATCGGGAAAGGAGAGGGCAATAATCAAAGGTCTGAGAACTTGAACCAGGCTGCAAGTTCATCGGTCGCTTGACTCTTTGCTCACCCGGCTCTCAGTTTCTCCAGTTCCTTCTCGTTGCAGCCTCAGAGAGAACTGATCCTGCGGACACACCTTAGACAACAGTGCTGCAAGATCGTCAGTTTCTCTTGTGGAAGCCACCCCACCCCGTTGTGAGAAACCAGCAGGACTCCTGATAAAGGTGTGCGTCTCCAAAGCTTCCATTTTAGTATTTTATGTTTTAAGATTGTGTGTGAACTATGGCATGCCCCGGGAAGTCTTCTATGCCGTGACTTTTTCTCTTGGCATTGCATCCTATGAACCCTAGGAACAGATTGGTTACAGAATATACTGTAGGGATCTAATTTCCAACAAAGGATACTAAAAATGATGCAGCTGTCCACATTCCTACCAACACTTTCTGTGTCAACACATAGGTACTATCTGTGACTGACTATGGTAATGTTCACTCCCAGCAGTCCACTATCACACACACACACACACACACACACACACACACACACACACTACCATGCTGTGTGATCTCAGGAGCAAACGGTATCATCTGACTGACATTCAAGGAATTCCATTCAAGGCATGGTGAGGCTGTGTGCTGGTTTGGAAGAGAATGACCCTGCAGGCTCTGGCATTTGAATGCTTGTTCTCCAGTAGGTGGCACTGTTTGGGGAGGCTTAGTAAGTCTTGTTGGAGGAAGAGTGTCCTTGGAGGTAGGCCCAGAGGTCATTCCCGGTGTGTTTTCAGCTGGCTTCCTGTTTGTGTTGAGACGTGAGCTCCCTCTCAGCCTTTCCTACCACCACGTCTGTTACTCGCTGCTACGAATCCCTGCCGTGATGGACTCTGATCCCTCCGGAGCTATAAGCTCAAATAGGATCTTCCTTTTATAAGTTGTCTTGGTTATGGTGTTTTATCACAGCAATAGAGAAGTAACAAATACAAACAGATATTTACAATCATAAAGGGTTTGCTTCCATGAACAACTAAATACAGGATGCCATGGGAATTCGTGAGACTTTCGAGCTGCCAAGGGAAGAGCAGGGGAGAGTAAGTGGGAGAGGGAGAAGCGGCTACTTGGACTGAGGCTATAAATGGCCGCTGGGTGAAGAGAGTTGAGAAGGGGAGGGAGCAGGTGAGTAAGCGAATCCGTGTTTCAGAAGCTCTGCGTTGGTCGGACATGGAGTCACTGTAACAAAATACCTGCTATAACCAGAGTAAGAGAAGAGGGTTAATCTCCCTCTAAGTACCAGGCCCCCCAGTCCACAGTGCCAGCCAGTCCTACTGAGTCTAGGTGTTGGTGAGGCACAGCATCACGGAAGCAGGTCATGTGACAGAGGGTGCTCATCTTGGGGAAGAAGGAATCAGACCAAGATGGAGGGAGAAGACTGGGGGAACATGCAGTCCAAAGGGCATACTTCCAGTTAGTCCCCTGCCTCCTCCAGCTAGATATCACATCCATCCTAAGTTTGCCAGAACTTCCTCAGACCACCTCCTGAAAAGCAACCTCTCAGTAAATGCCATCCCTCTGAGGGCACTCCATGGACTCTCCTGCTGGAGGGGCAGCAACGAGGACGTCACCCTGAGCTGAGAGGGGACTCCTGTCCTGAGAGGAGGGAGTGTGAAAAGGCAGGTGTGCGGTGATGCTCCCAGCTCCCGTGCCTCTGCACCAGCTGGTCGCACAAGCAAAGGGCGCCGTACGTCTTCCGGAGAGAGATGTACTTCTAAGATTAGGACATGCTTGGAGGTCAGATGGAGAAGATATTTTTCGTTTTACTATGGGTTTAGGCATGAATTCAAAAAATGGGGCTCTCAGGGCCACTGACTTCCAAAGGTGTTTTGTTTGGATGCCATGGTCGTGTTCACATTTTGTAACTTCACTATGGGGAATTATTAGATGAGTCCAGTACCCAGCATCCTCTACTGTCTTGTACCCTCAACTCAGCCCTTGTCCCTCTGGCTTCTGAAGCCATTTCTGTTTGAGTTCCCTGCCTGAGGTCATACTGTGGTGTGTGTAGGGATTATGTAGTTCAGTAACTCCTCCTTGGGGTAGATTGCCTAAGATGCCCTCCCGGAGGTGTCTGCTCAGACTCTCTCTGGTAGATGTAGGGTGTCCTTCGCTTGTGTGACTAGCAAGTGCAGAGGCATGGCAGCTGGGAGCATCACTGCCTTCTCACACATCCGCCTCTCAGGAAAGCGGGACTCAGATCTGGCTGTGGTGGATAGATGTGGGTATGGAGGGTCTGGGAGAGGACATGGGTGTCTCCTTGGCCCAGGTAGAGATTGCAGCCGACAGTCACAGTAAGCCAGTGAGGAGGAGCTTGCTGCAGGAAGGCTGGGGCACTGCTGAACTGTGGAGAGACACTGTGAGAGACGCCTTCCCCTGGAGGCTCCACAGATTTCAATTTAGTGAGCCTTCTGTTCTGTTTTAGCATTTCTTTCTAACACTGCCCCAGCTTTTCATTTAGTTTCAGTGTGTGTCACAGAGGCTACCACACTGAGAGACCGTGAGGTTGGACATCAGGGGAGAGGATCTGGTTCTTCCTGTGGCATATGAGGCTCATCTTCTGTGCAGCAACGCGTGTACCTGGTGTCAGGTTGTCTCCCACTGACCTCAGCACTGACCATAGTCAGGATTCCCTGGAGACCAGAGCTGATGGGAAGGTCGTCTGTTCCAAAGGGGATTTCAGATGGGCGTATCAATATGAGTTGGACGGCCCGACACTAGCAGCTGCTCTTCCTCCCATCAGAAGGCCAAAGAAGCTGAGCTCTGCCAGAGAATGATGGCAGCTACAGAAGAGGAGCAGCAAATGTCCCGACCAGTGAGCTGTCGAGATGGGCACACAAGACAGCACTGGTTTTCTCCGGGAGCTCTTTCTTCCTGGGCTGCCTGAGAGGTGTCTCCCACTCTGGGGGAGCCCCTTCCCTTGTTAATCTTTCCAGGACATACAGTCTCTGATCATGTCTCTTATTTGATCCAGATACAATCAGGTCGACACAGAAGTAGAGCTGTGACAAGCATGTGTTACGATCAGCTTGGGAGCTTACAGACTCAGTGCCACATACAACTGCACAGACCCATTCCACGTCAGACTGTGGAGTGAGGACCCAGGCACTAATGTGTCTGTGAGGCATTCCAGGGGATAGCAGTGCTGGGCTGAAACTGAGGCCCTTGCGTGAGAGAACATTGTCTTCAGAAATGGATCAGAGGAATTGGCAACAAGTTTTACTGGTGTAGAGTCCCAATCACAAGCAGAGTATCCAAATAAAAATTCAGTTTCAGGGTTTTAGATGGTTATAAAAGCAATTTATTAGAAGAAACAACAACCAAAAAAATAGGCACCTTTGGGGTAGGAAAGAGTACGTTGCTTAGAAATGAAATGTTTGATTTTATTTTCTCTTTGCTTGTGAAAACTTTGCCACAACACTGCTCTATTTCCATCCTATTTTCTCTTGCACAGCACTGCTGCCTGGTTCATAGACCCCAGAGAAGCTGTGTATTCTGTCTCAGAAATTCATTCTTCCTCGAGCTTGTAACAGTTTCTACTTGGGGAGGGCTGTTAGAAGGGATTTCTCGGCAAGCCCTCGGGGAGCCTGTCACAGGGGTACAGATCTGGAGAACACCCTAGCCTTCTAGGTGGGAATCATCAACCTCTGTCTGTGCTCCCTTGTGTTCCCAGTCTCCTTTGGTGTGGTTTGCAGGCAGAATGTACACTGTGTGTTGTGTTGAGTGTAGAACAAACAATTCAATTTTCTATGGCAGGCTCCTTGGGTTCAGTCCCCCAGGAAGGCCAAATCACTTTTTCAGTAGCTTTCCTGAAGTTCTGTCGGGGAGGGGAGACAGACAGACCGGCCTTCTCTTGTTGCACGTTTTATTGTTGCTTTCTAAATATGGCAGAACCTCCAGCTGTATTTCTGTGTATGTCTGTGCACGTACGTGGGTGTGTGTCTGTGTGTGTGCACTCGTGCCCACTCATGTGACCACTTAAGTCCACTGTGGTGGGAATGTAGAAGAAAATGAAGCTTCCTTCTTCCCTTATTGGTATATCTGCATGTATATTTGCAACAGAGGCAGGATTAACCTTGGGTGGCCTTTCTGTACACCTCACTTTTTGAGACCATGTTCATTGTCCTGAAATTTGCCAGTTTGGCTAGGCTGGCTGCCCAGTCGACTAGGATTTTTAAAATATGAATTCTGGGGACTGAACTCAGGTCCTCGTGCTCACAGGGCAATCCCCTCAGGACCGATTGCCGTCTCCAAGCAACACAATAGACCTTCTTTTAAGGCGTCTAGATGCAGCTGCACAGGTGCTCAGACGGACTTGCGGCCTCTTTGCCCGATCTTTGTGACCCAGCACACTGGCTTCAGCTCAATCTTCCACCCTGATAAGTAGCTGGTTCTCATGGGAACCTGTTTCTCGTGGACACCAGGAGGGCGTCGACTTCTTGATCCTGTGTTGTGTTCTTAGAAGGGCTGGTTGAAGGTCGAGTACACGTTTGAAAAACTGAACAACAAACAGACTGAGTCTCCCATCTGGTTTCAGATAATTTACTTAACATTCGTCTCTCACCAAAATTCATATACGGACTTTCACCTCTTCTCACCTGGGGCGGGGTCCCATTCTATTTTAGTGGCCGCCCTGGGCTAGCTCTGTGTTTTTCTGCTCTGCTGCTGCTCACTTCCCCCCCTCCTTTCCACAGCTGAACTGAAGACAGCTCCACAGGGGTGGTCCGATTACGGATATTTTCTGATCAGCTCCCGTTCTGAATGGAGATGGTGACTCTGTGGTGTCTGCTGTGAGTCCACAGGTTAAACCGATAATGAGCCTGTCCGGACAAATAGGCCTGCAATTGTTTTAGCCAGGCCAAAGGAGGCGGGCCAAGAGCCAAGTACAGATGCTGCAGAGAAGCAAGCTGCCGGGAGCCCACAGCGCGGGATTAATGAAATCACCCGTGCTCAGTTTGCACCAGGAGCTAAAGCGGCTTTGAGAAAGGCATATGGCAAAAAAAAAAAAAAAAAAAAAAAAAAAAAAAAAAGAAAGAGAATCTAAGCCAGAGTTAATCGCAAAGTCAGGCGTTCAGGAAAGCCACATCTGTCGGAAAGGAAGGTACAGCCACCACAGTGACTTTGCTCCTGCTCCATCACGCAGGAGGGTGTGCCCGGGTGGATTAGCAGGGCGACAAACCACAGAGCTGCCAGGCCCATGGGAGGCCCCAGGGCCTGTGACTGCTGATGAACAGGGCCGCGGCAGCCAGCTGTGGCTCTGATTAACTGCAGCAGCATGGGCAGCTCTGGAGCCTGGCTCCATCTCGGCTTTCTTCCACGCAGGAATCAGCCACTGCCAGGCTGTTGTTTCCTCCCAATTGGACCTGCACTGCCAGGGATCAACAAGAGCCTGCACTAGAGTGCGCAACCTCATTCAAACAGCTCTGGCCAGGTGCCAGCAGCCTGCTTTGGGCTCCTGTGTTAATAATGAGGGCTCCTTTGCTCCAGGTTCTGAGTCCATCACGGTTGCCATCCCCGAGCACTCCCTGACCAGGAGAGAAATAGGGATGATGGACGGCGAGAGACGCACATTAGCCTGCCTGCAATCTACTCTCTCAGTTGATAACAGACAAATGACCATGATTTAAACGTCTTCGGCTGTTCTCAGTTGGACTGCTTGACAGTACATCTGCTTGTATTTTCAGAGAGATATTGCGGGCACACCAGTGGATGAAAAGGGGTTGCTTATGAAAATAGATTCCCAAGTGACCTACAATGGGGAAACAGTGGGTTTAACATAGTTTCCTTTGGAAATCCCATACAGGTCCAAAGCTCGGAAGATGCTGGTGTGCCCTTGGATGTGGTTAGTGGATAGGGTATGCAAATCTCCCCAGGGTTGTCTTTTGGCCTTAGTCCTCTTTTCCGGGAGATTAATTGATATGGACTGAGTTAATACTTCCAGTAGTTAGATATTGAAGCGCTAATTTCCAGTGCTCTGGCATATGGCTACAAAGACAAATATGCCCAGCTAGTTAAGATGAGGTTAGACTCGGACAGTTAGGCTGAAAGTCTAGACTAATACAGCTGTGTCTACAGAAAATGGAAGGCTGGCACATAAGAGCACACAGGAAGAATGCCTGTAAAGACTGGAGTCATTCCACCGAGTCAGGGGACCTGCAGGTTCCTGGAGGGAGTTCTGGAGCAGGGTAGAGGCCACCAAGGCCCTGACCCTTCCTCCACCTCAGGCTTCTCATCTCAGGAACTTGACACAGTAACAGAATTCTTCCGAGCTCTTTCAGGAACTTGACACTGTAATAGAATTCCTTGGAGCTCTTTTAAGGAACCTTAGCTGTGGCAGTAGTGTAAGGACGTAGCCACAGAAGGTTAGGAGTTTACAGTCAAAGTTCAGTTAAGATTCTGTGCCTGTTTCTGGTTACATCCATGAGATTTTACATTTAAAAGAAAAAAAAATCAGGCCAATGTGATGGTTAGAGTTTATTGTGAATGTGACAGAATCTAGAATCGCCTTGCAGATGGAGCTCTGGGTATGCCTGGAGAGGCTTACTTGATGATCTCAATTGAAGTTGGAAGATCTCTCCAGTCGGGATGGTACCACCCCCTAGCTAGGATCCTGGACTGTGTAAATGGAGAAAGGGGACTGAGTAATAAGCACTCAGTCATGGTTTTCTGCTTTCTGGGTGTGGATGCCATGTGACCAGCTGGTTTCAGCTCCCTCTCCTTGACTGGCCTGCCATGGTGGACTGAGCTCTGAGCTCTGAGCCAGACTGAATCTTTTCTCTCTCGAGGTGCTTTGGTCAGAGTATTTATTTGATTACAGCGACAGGGAAGGGCATTGAGCCAGCCAGCTGTGTATTTTGTACAGCAAATGGATACATGGCCTTCTCTCCCTCTACCTCTGATGCTGAGGGGAGTGCTCCCTCCCCTTAGTAACTGCCACAGCCTTTAGTTACATCAGCTGGCAGAAGTGTCCCAGGTGTGATCCTTGTCTGCTTGTTCTGTGTATTCCTGTTTCACTGGCCTGCGCTAACATGGAACAGCCTGCTGCTCCTGGTTACACATGTGTGGGTGAGGCAGATCTTTTACTGAGTGATTGCTGGAGCGTAATAGTAATTACTCAAATGTGAAGATTTCCTGAGCTAATGCATACTAAAAATTAGTTTGAGGACTTTTCCTTTCGTTGGGGAAAGATATACAAGCAGCAGCGGCTGGCAAGGTGAACAAGAATCAACAACTGCTTTGTGCCATGACAAGCTTTGCACTTTAAAATTTGCCAAGTAAGAACAGGGAAGCGGGAGCTCAGTACCCCAAAGTCACCCATTCCCATAACTGTACACAGGTGACATAATTTAGAATGATTCTCATTGCCAGGCATGCCACTCTCCCATGTGGGTCCCTTTATTACTGTATGTTAACTGTAAACATCAATGAGTTTCATTATTACATTTTCAAACACAGATATAAGGTGCACTGACCACATTCATCCCTCATTCCTGCCTTCCCAGCTGCCTTCCAACTGCTCTCCTTCCTTTTCCCAAATACTCTATTTTCTGCTTTCATGTCTTCTTCTTCTTCTTCTTCTTCTTCTTCTTCTTCTTCTTCTTCTTC
>JADRCD010228152.1:12766-25701 GCA_019843815.1 Montemys delectorum | reverse complement strand
TGTAGACCAGGCTGGCCTCCAACTCAGAAATCCGCCTGCCTCTGCCTCCCAAGTGCTAGGATTAAAGGCATGCGCCACCACCACCTGGCGTTCAAGTTACTATTTTATATCTGTTTCTTATATTTTTGGTTGTGAGCCTAGCCTTTAACAGCTGAGCCATCTCTCCAGCCCTATATCTGTTTCTTTGTTCTGATATATTTCTGTTTTTCTTTGCCTCTTTTGTGACCTCACTGGTTAGTTTACCTAGTAGTCAATCAATATCTCTTACTTGTGAGCTGTAGCCTTTAATGGCTAAGACATCTCTCCAGCCTTAGTAAATTTCTTTTTTAAAGGTTGTGTTCTCATGTTCCATTACAGAAGCGTTTTTCAGTCATCCTTTTCTTGAGCAAGTTCCAGTTAAAAAATGTAAGTTCTCAGTTTTACATATTTTTACTTACAGAGAGTATTCAAGCTAAAAGACAAAAATAATATTTTGAAACACAAAATTAATTTTAATGTATTTCTCAAAAATTCCTTAAGCATTCCCTAGGTACCTATAATTGTATTAGTTCAACAACAGTTTTTCTTTCTATACTCAAATTGAAAATGTTTAAGCTGCATTTTTATTGAAAATTTTTTAAATTATTTTTATGCTGTGTGTGTGTATGTGTGTGTGTGAGTGTGTGTGTGTGTGTGAGTATGTGTGTGTGTGAGTATATGTGTGTGTGAGTATGTGTGTGTGAGTGTGTGTGTGTGTGTGTGTGTGTTTGTACACACATACAGAGGACAACTTGTAGGTGTCAGTTCTTTCCTTCTACCATATGAATCCTGGTGATCAAACTCAGACTGTCAGATGTGGTGGCAAGCACCTTTACTTACTATGTCATCATTCCAGCCCAACTATTGCATTTCTGGTTAACTTTTAATTTTTTAAAATTAAAATTTAAAAGTATTTATCTTTGTAAGTTTTAGGTATGTCTTTGTGTCTGTGTGTAGATAGGAGTGCAAGTACCCAGGGAATCCAAAAAGGGTTAGATCCCTTAGAACTAGAGTTACAGGTGGTTGTGAAGCAGCTGATGTGGGCCCTGGGAACCAAACTTAACCCTCATAACTGCACTTGCATTTTACTTATTTATTGTGTGTGCGTTTGTGTATCCATGCATATGCACACATGTGGAAGTTAAAGGGCAATTGGGTTCACTCCTTTTACCATATGGGTTCCAGGGATTGAACCTAGGTGGTCAGGTTTGGCTACAAGTACCTTTACCTGCTAAGCCATCGTCCCAGTCATTTTTCTTTTCTCCTCCCCGATCCCCAACAGGGTTTTTCTGTGTAGCCCTGGCTGTCCTGGAATTTGCTCTGTAGACCAGGCTGGCCTTGAACTCAGAGGTCTGCCTGCCTCTGCTATCTGAATGCTGGAATTGAAGGCATGGAACACCACCCAACTCTTTTTTTCTTTCTTAAATATTTTGTTGCATTTTTTGTTTTCTTTATGGAAGCACTAATGAATAAGTAAATGCAAATTTTTGGTTAAAACTAAGTTGTTGGTGTTTTGACGGCTTGTACTATTAGACAAACCTTACAACCCACTATAGAGAGACAGTTCTTTTACTGTTTTTCTTCCCTAGCTTGCCCAGTCCCAGTGCCTGTGTATTCTGGCCCTGTCCCTGGAAACTCCTGCAGCAGCTCACCATCTTGTCGCTTTGCTTCTCCACCAGTAAGTTGGGTTTTATTAAAAATGATTTTAAAGTTAGGGCTTTTGTTCTTCTAGTGGGTATGTTTACTATGAAGCTGAGGTCTAGGAGAAAGGACATCAGAGTTGGATCAAATAGTCCTGACTTTGGCTCTTTACTCTCTCTCTTTTTTTTTTTTTTTTAAAGAACTTTTTTTTAAGATTTGTTTTATTTATTTTATGTGTATGAGTACACTGTAGCTGTACAGATGGCTATGAGTCATCGTGTGTGTGGCTGCTGGGAATTGAACTCAGGACCTCTGCTGGCCCTGCTTGCTCCCATCCCGCTCGCTCTGGCCTGCTTGCTCTGTGTAATTCATTGTAGCTGTCTTCAGATGCACCAGAAGAGGCCATCAGATTCTATTATGGGTGGTTGTGAACCACCATGTGGTTGCTGGGAATTGAACTCAGGACCTCTGGAAGAACAGTCAGTGCTCTTACCCACTGAGCCATCTCGCCAGCCTGGCTCTTTACTCTCTTAGCTGTGTAATTTCAGTAAGTAATTTCTTTTCTTTTTTTTTTTTTTTTTTTTAAGATTTCTTTATTATTTTATGTATGTGAGTACACAGTCTCTCCAGTCCTGACTCTTTTCTTTTAAACAGAGATTATTACTACCACCTTCTTGTGCCATGTGGGAATTTAGTGATACATGCAAACAAAGAATCTAGGGATGGATAGCAATGACTAATTACTGTACACTGTAAAGGTTCAGATTCCATAAGGTTTGAGGAGTTGGGGAATATAGCCGCGGAGCTGAGTGTTACTGGCTTCACTGTGAAGTTCTTCAGCTAATCCTTTCATGGCTCTGTCCTCTCAAGTTTAAGTGCTGCTGCTTGATCCTCAAGGTCTTCTGATCTTCTGATTCTCTGTTCATCCCTACTTCCCACTCTAGTCTCTGTTTTACCTAGCTCTCCTCTTTGTTACACACATCATTCCTCTAAGTCTGTATTACAGCTTTGTGGTCTTGAGACACTGTGCATTTGAAGGCACTGTGGGAGCTCTTGTGTCCTCTGTTGTATTTCACATAGTATCCAAGTAGGTGAGGAGTTTTTGACTTCTGGCAGAAAGATAGGGCAGCCATAAAAGAAGGCAACTGTGTTATTAGCCAGTTGAGATGATCTAAAAGTTTTAAGAGGAAGCTTGAGAACTGCTATCTGCCATATTGACATGGCAATGAGTGCTTTTGTGCTTTTCTCTTTCTGAGCTTGTTTCTTCTATGTGAAATGAATGCAGCTTACTTCCTTTAAGATAACTGAGCATAAGCTCTATTTGTCTAATACTCAACAAATTTACAGGCAGTGACAACTACTGTTATTATTTTCTTGAGAAATCTAAGAGCCAAAGCTAAAATAAAATAGATGTGGAACAAAGCCTGTTGCTGAAAAACAAGTTTTAGTTTTAAAATCATCAAGAAGGGGCTAGAAAGGTGGTTCAGTGGCCAAAGTATTGGCTGTGCGACCGTCAGGACCTCAGCTCAGACCTCCCACATCTGTCTACAATCTGGGCGTGCTGGCACGGGCCTGTAACTCCAGCACAGTCCAGTTTCAGAAACAGTTAGATTCCCAGGGGCTCATGAAACAGCTAACTAACCAAAACAGGGAGCTCTAGGTTTAGAGAAAACCTGATCCAAAAAAAATGGTAATAAATGATACAGGAAGGAATCCCTAGTCAACCGTTAGCCTCCAAATGCACACACACAGACAAGCGCACCTGCATGCACACATGACCACACACACACAGCCCAAAAAGAAAAAAGAGAAAAAAAGAGCTGGAGAGTTGGCACAATGGATAAGAACACTAGTTGCTCTTGAAGAGGACAAGGGTTCAGTTTACAAGACCTGCATGGTAGTTCACAAACTCCATGTTCTGTAACTCCAGTTCTGGTGGTTCTTACATATTCTGGCCTCCATGGGCATCAGGCAGACAGACAGACAAGCAGGCAGGCGAGCAATTATACATACAGATAAAATTTAAAAATAAATCAGTAGATTGCAAATTCGATCATCAATAGGAGGAGAGGACCTCGGCCTTTTGAAGGTTCTGTGCCCCAGTGTAGGGGAATGCCAGGGCCAATAAGTGGGAGAGGATGGGGTGGCAGGCATGGGGAGGGGGGAGGCAACAGGGATTTGTTCTTGCTTTTTTTGTTTGTTTGTTTTTTGGAGGGGAAACTGGGAAAGGAGAAATTTACATGTAAATAAAGAAAATATCTAATTAAAAAATAAATCAGTAAATAAAAGTTTTTTTTTAAAAAGACACCATTTCTTATACAGCCCTGCAATATAAACCAAATAGAAAAAGTGTTATGTGCATAAGGCTTATATTATATTTCTGTGAATTTGAAAATTTGATAAATTTGATAAAATTTGAAAGAATGTATGTTCCTGTATCTGTCTGGACTACTTGGAGTGGGAGAACCAAGCCCTGGGCATATTAGTTACTTATTATGCCTGGAAGAAGCATAAAGAAGGAATGGTTTAGTTTTGCTCATAGTTCAAAGGGGGTACAGTTCATCCTGATGGGAAAGATATGATGGCAAGAATTGCCTAAGACTGTGGCAGCAAGAAAGAACTTGCCCACAGTTGTGTCGCTCAGGAAGCAGAGACAGCCTTGTGACAAGCTAAAGCCTGTAAAGCTACTCCTATGGCCTACAATATCAGCTAGGCCACATCTCCAAAAGGTTCTACAACCTCCCAAGACAGTGCCGTGAGCTAGCGCCCAAATGTTGAAACATTAGCCAGTGGGGGGGTTTTGTATTCAAACCATAACATTCTATCATAGGCTCATCATCTCTTAATGCAAAATGTATTCCACCCAATTTAAAAGTCCCCATAGTCTTAATGTTCAAACACTGTCCTAAAGTCAAAAGTCTTTAAGACTCAGGTGAGCCCCCGTGAAATGAAAAAAAAAAAAATGTTTGGTACTTCCAGCCTACAATGGCCAGGGTAAACATTCCCTTTCAGAAAGGAAAAACTTGAACATAAATATGGAGGAAATGGGGGCCAAAGTGAGGCTGGAACTGTCTGGAAAAATGTCAGACCCTATATTTCCATCTCTTCATTTAGGATTTGTGGTGATCATCTGGGCTTCATCTCAAATGTCATCATTAGAACTTCACCTTACAGGCTTCATTCACAGCCACTAACGTTCATGTAGGGACGTGAATCGCCTGGGCCTCAGCAGCTTCCTTAAATCTTTGCACAAACCTCCTTTACCTATTCACTCTTCATGTTCATGCCTGAAAAACCAGCACCATGTGTGTAATGCCAACTTCAGTGTAGCTTGTCCCCTTAGACCAGAGCTGGAGTGTCCTACAAGCTGAACCTGGGCAAATGTTCCCTAGAAGTCCCTACTGGAATGGGACGTCGAAGAGACTCTCTCTCTTACTCAGTTGCCTCTTTAATAGAGCTTTTCAAAACCACTTGTGTTGTTACGCTGTGTAACTTTTCCTGTTGCCTTTCTTACTTTCCAAGTTCAGAATGTGTGAGGTAAGGAACTTGAGTAAGTGAAGATTAATGATTTCAGGAAACATTATTAAAAGTAAGGAGGGCTGGCTGCAGCCCAATATAGAGTGCTTGGCATGCATGCATGAGGACCTCAGTTCTATCCTTACCCCTGCAAAAACAAAATTAAAAATAAAGAAGCATGGTTTAAAAAATAATAAAAAACAAACAAATAACCCACAAAGCTGGGCATACTAGTGCACAGCGTTAGTCACATAGCTTGGGAGGAAGAGATAGGCCGATCGATCTCTGTGAACTCAGTTCTGGTCTGTATGTTAACCTGGAACATAGTGAGTTCCAGGACAGAGCTACACAGCGAGACCTGTCTAGAAAAGAAAAGAGAGAGAAAAAAAAGAAAACAAAAAGAGGTAGTAATCAGAGATTTGAGATGGGAGAAGAAGAAAGAAAGAAACATGGTTATGCAAAAGCCAGACTATAAAGAGAGAGTACGATGTCGGGACCTGATCTACATTGTGAGCACCTGGGACATGGACTATAGAGCAGCTTTGGATGCAAGAGAAGAAAGGAAGGCACGGTGGTTGTGAATGCAGGTGCTTTTGAATAGCAGGGAAAGAAATTAGAATTTTCCATATAAGTCACTGGCAGGAAATTACAGATCAAGACTCTTGGGTCACATCTCGGTTTCATTAATGTTTAGTTATGTAATATTGGAAAAATTACTAACCCTCTGAACTTTTATGTTTTGGTTTATCTAGTTGTACAATGGAATTCTGAATACAGCTAGAATTAGAGCTGAGCAGAATAGTTAATGCTTGTAATGTTAGTCCTCCATTTTCCCTTAACTTAATTACCTCTAGAGTGTTGAAAAGGGTGGCATATGTGAGACACACAAAAAGACATGGGACTGTTTGCCACAGGTTCCAGCAAGGGATCTTGTTTCAGACAAGGTGAGAAAGCTAGAGAGATGGTTCAGAGTTAAGAGCACTTGCTGTTCTTCCAGAGGATCTGAACTAGATTGTTAGTACCCATGCTGGGTAGCTTACTACAACTGCCTGTAACTCTAACTCCACAGAATCTTACACCCTCTTCTGGCCTCTGCAGGGGTCTACATGTACACAGTGTGCACATAAACACACATACACATAAATCAAAGTAAATAAATTTTTAAAGAGCAAGATCAGGGCACATGCCTTTAATTTCTGTACTTGAGAGGTAGAGACAGAGGCAGATGGATCTCAGTAAGTTTGAGGCCAGCCTTGTCTACATAGTTAGTTCCAGGACAGCTAATGAATAGTTATTGGTGAACAACATCAGAGATCATTGACTTTTGATCTCTTGATACACATGCACTGCACACACCTTCACACATGCCCAAATGTGTACACACATACACATATAAACGTTAAAGTGCTTCTGAGACTTATTTCATTTTAAGTGATATTTAAAGACTCAGGAAAAGTGAATTGGGGGTTTATGGCCTTGATTTAAAGAGCATTGATGTAGTGCTTTTGTTTTTTTCCTTTTCTGAAATACCAATATTAAATAGGGTCATAGAGACTTAGCACAACTTATAAAATTGATTGTTTTAGAACCATCATATAATCAAGGCATTTCAGTAGAGTTATCACCAGAGTCTTGGAGCTTGCCAAATGCCAAAAGATACATAGTAGCTTATGCCTAAGTTGTTTAAATATAATTGTATACTTCTCTTCCTTTCTTGTTGGATCTGCCACAGACAAACCACCTCTTCCTTTTAATAACAAAAGTAAAAGGAACACATCCATACTTGTAAGGTTGTTTAAATCTTTCTGTAAGCATAAACTTGTAGTCTAACAAACATTACCCATATTATATGTCTGTTCTTTTACATAACATGGTTTTTGCTTTTCTGTATACAATGTTTTCTTCAGTATGTCTAGAACTTTTAATGCACTGTATGGGATTAAAGTCACTAGACATTATATATTTATTCATTAAGTAAATAGTTGCTTAGTGTTGCTTTGCAAGGCCATGAGCTGGGACTGAGGAGGTCTCAATGATAAAAAACTTAACTTCTCCAGAGTTTTAGGTAGGGTAGATATGTACTTGTGATAAATGCTATGCTTTTAAGAGTCATTCTGGAAGTGTTTCAGAAGTCTTTCTGCAAACATTTTAAACTACTTTTCTAAAAGAAAGATCTTCAGAAAAGATTTTGTGTGTGTGAAACCTTAGATGGATGTTTATTCCCACTTTTATAAAAGAAATATTCTTTAGGCTATTCAGACTTGCATTTGATTACTAGGACAGTTTTAATTTTATGTTGTTAATTTTAGTCCCTTCCAGATATGCAGCATGTTCAAGAAGAAAACTTATCCTCCCCACCATTGGGCCCTCCCAACTATCTACAGGTGTCCAAAGACTCTGCCAGTAACAGTAGCAAGAACTCTTCTTGTGACACGGATGACTTTGTTTTGGTTCCACACAACATCTCGTCAGACCACTCATGTGAGAATCTTTTCTATTTGTACACATTATAGTTTTTAATTTACTAAATCTAAACTTCAA
The DNA here is from genome assembly GCA_019843815.1 of Montemys delectorum. NCBI lineage: Eukaryota > Metazoa > Chordata > Mammalia > Rodentia > Muridae > Montemys > Montemys delectorum. Next base: position 17,985 of record JADRCD010228152.1, on the reverse strand, counting down.
TGTTACAGCTGGTTGTGCAGGGCACCTTTACAAATGGGCATTTATTTAGTTGTTTTGAATTCTCAGAATTATATACCTATTTTTCTAAAATATGTTTAGTGATTTTGTATAACATAGTCTTTTTGAATTCTGAAGGTAATGAATATTTTTAAAGAAATAATCTCACATTATGTTCACATCTAAATAGAAAGAAATAGAAAACGAGCAGAATAAGCAAGTAAGTTTTAAAGAGATGATGTAAAGGAAGAACCCATTAGAGAAAATATTTGCCAGGCAGTGGTTGCTCATGCCTTTAATCCCAGCACTTGGGAGGCAGAAGCAGGCAGATTTCTGAGTTCGAGGCCAGCCTGGTCTACAGAGTGAGTTCCAGAATAGCCAGGGCTATACAGAGAAACCCTGTCTCGACCCCCTCCCAAAAAAATCTAAGAGACAGAGGAGTTTTTTGGGCTTTTTTTTGGGGGGGGGTTGTTTGTTTGTTTTTTGGTTTTTTGGTTTTTGGTTTTTGGTGTGAGAGGATTCTCCCCATGCTGACATCAGACTTGTACTTTCCCTATGTGAGCCTCTTGAGTCCTGGGATTATTATGGGTGTGCACCATACTTACCTTTAGATCTGTAGGGAGTAAATTTGGGAGGGAATCCAGGTTAAGTAAACTTAGGCAGGGCTATGTAGAATGGTGAGGAGTAGCAGAAAAGCCATAGAAAAGAGATAGACAGAACTGTTGACAGGGGAAGCAAGCTTGCTGTGGTTGTGAAGGGACTTGGGGAGGGGGACGGAGCTTTGGTCCTGTTTGTGTGCAGGACAGGTTGGCACAAGTCTGCTCAGTTGCTTGTCACCCACTTAGCTTACTAGGTGAATCTCCCAGGCGCTGGGCTTGCATTTGTGCTTGCCAGATCTTTCCAGCCTGAACAACTGAGAAGAAAAGGAAAACACAGAGCACAGCAAGAATCAGTGCTGTAAAAACCAGGGAGTTACCTGTAAATATCACCCCGTAGCACATGGTTTATTTTTTTATCTCAATATTAGAAGTAATAAAACTTTTAAAGTTTTGAAATGTTTCAAACAAAATATTACAGCAGAAACTCAAATAACCCACCATGGAATGCATGTGCCAGTATATTCCTGTATTTATTTTAAACTAATTTTCTAAAGATAGGAAAATACAAGTACATATAAAGTCCCTTGGCTCTTCTTAGTCCTTTGAATCTATAGTCTTCCTATAAATATTTTGATCCCTCAGTCTGTACTTCATAGAAAACATGTTAGTTTTGTCTTTTCTCTGTTGAAGTAAATGTTATAGAGTGCTTATTTCGATAGATTTTTGTTCCCATTTTGTTGTGGACCTGGATGCATGTCTAGTCATAGACTAGTTCTTCTTCTTTGGTTTTGTTTTGTTTGGTTTTGTTGTTTGGTTTTTCAAGACAGGATTTTTCTGTGTGGCCCTAGTTTTCCTGGAACTCACTCTGTAGACCAGACTGGCCTCCAACTCATAGAGATCCACCTGCCTCTGTCTGGCTCCCTTGTACTGGGATTAAAGGCATGTGCCACTACTACCCGGCTATGACTAGTTCATTATAATGCTTCAGTTTTACAGTAAAACTAAAGCCCAGTTTGCCCATTTCCCTACTGATTTACACTAGATGAAATATTTTAAGTATTTAAAATATATTATAGGAGTCTGAGTACAGTTGCTAGAGTTTCTTCGAAGTGGGTACCTTATAAAATATGAGTGCAGGATTTATCTCCAATCAGTGTCAAGAAGTTGTGCCTGTGATCTCTGTTGTGCTGCCAATGGTATAATGATATTTTCTTTTTAAAATTTATTTTTTTAATATGTAACTTTACCTGCATTTATTTTGTAGATCAAATAGTATGTGTGCCTACATTCCTAGATATCAAAATAATAATAATTTTCATGTTCCTTTTCTGTCTTATGGGTCCCCAGGATCAGACCCAGGTCATCAGTATTAGCAGCAGACCCAGTTTCAAAATCTTAATTGGTATAAGCTGACATGGTGACACACACCTTCAGTCCCTTTCAAACATTTGACATTCTCTATTATTTTTTAAGTGATTCTTATTTCATATATGTACCGCATGTATGTCTGGTACTCACAGAAGTAAGAAAAGGGTAGTAGTTCACCTGGAACTAGAGTAAAGGATAGTTGTGAGCTATGTGGATGCTAGGAACATAACCGGGGCCTCTGTAGTAGTAATCCGTGCTCTTAACTGCCCCATAAGTCCTGTTAATCATGAGTGTACAACAAAACTAACTATTGAACCATGAAATAAGAACTTGTACAGTTCAAACTCTGATAAATAAATAAATAAACGCAGCAGAAAATGCTAAGTATTGTAGATCTTGACAGGAATCTGTGGACTAAGGCTCAGTAAACAATCACAGTGAAGTAATTCATGCTGAAATTAGACAGTGTCAGTCTGAATCTGATCTTTCACAAAGTCAGAAGTACTCCAAGTACAGAAAGATAACTGCTAAATTTCTCAAGCAGTCTAGTTTCAATTGGTATTGTAATTAAGATCTCTTTGCCTTAATCTTTCCATAGAAAGAATTACAGGAAGTCACCCAGGGCAAAGGAATTAGTTACTACACTCTGTGCTCTGCCACCCCATCAAGACTTTACCAGTCATGTGGCTTGCACGAGGCTTTTAGACAGCCAGCTATCTCCTTGTTTTGTTTTCCCTTCTTCAGCCCTAAAAAAACTGTAAAACCAACCTCATCATGGAACTCTTACTCAGCTTTATAGAACAAAGCACTGGCTAATTCTACAGTAGAAAATAAAGCCAATTAGGATTTTTATTTTGTTTTATTCTTTGAGACAGGGTTGCTCTGTGTAGCCCTAGCTAGCTTTCTTGGAACTTGGATTTTTAGAAATGGCTGGCCTCAAACTCAAAGCTCTGCCTACCTTTGTCTACCAAGTGCTTGGATTGTGTGCCACCATGAGCAGTTTGAAAGCTGTCTTTTAGCCAGGCATACTGTGAGGCACACCTTTAATCCCAGTGCTTTGAAGGCAGAGGCAGGTAGATCTCTGAGTTCAAGGCCACTCTGGTATATATAGTGAGATCCAGGACAGCTGGAGCTACATAGTGAGACACACTGTTTAAAAAAAAAAGTATGTATGTGTGTATATACATACATACATCATACATACATACATACATACATACATACATACACATATCATATACAAAAAAAGAAAGGAAGGAAGCTATCTTACTTTAGTGTCAATACTGGGGGATATATATGGCTAGGACATTTCACTTTCTGAAGGGCTACTCTGACATGGTCTTCTATGTAAACAATATAATTCTGATAATATTTTAGTGTATCATAAATGCCTATAGATAGTTTCAAGAGTTAGTATGCAGTTTTACTTAATAACTTTGTCTGCCTCCCTAGTGCTGGGATTAAAGGTGTGTGCTACCACTGCCCAGCTTGCTGTAGTACTCTTATCTTCAATTCTTTGTGGAATTCTATAGTATAGAGATCAGTTTAATTATATCTGTAGTATAAATATCCAGTCTTCAGTTTTAGTTATGGTTGGGCATTGCTGCCTATGGTAAATGGAGATGGCTTCAACTGCTTTTTTCTCCGTATATTTTAAAAGAAATCCTATGGATATGTACCATGTGTTTAGTTGGTTGGTTTTTGGCTTTTGGAGACAGGGTTTCTCACTATAAACAGCCCTAAATGTCCTGGATTTGCTTTGTAGGCCAGGCTGGCCTTGAACTCACAGAGATCTGCCTGCCTCTGCTTCCCAAGTGCTAGGACTAAAGGCATGTGCTACCATGCCCAGCTTGTATGGTTCTACTTAAGTTGTGGAATATTTTGTATGGTAGGTTTGCCTAGTAAAGTGGTTATCATAATGAAATATAACCATCTTTTGTTGGTTTGTTTTTTTGTTTTGTTTTTGTTTTTGTTTTTTTTAGGGGGGGGTTGTTTTGTTTTTTCGAGACAAGGTTTCTCTGTGTAGCCCTGGCTGTCCTGGAACTCTCTCTGTAGACCAGCCTGGCCTCGAACTCAGAAATCCACCTGCCTCTGCCTCCCAAGTGCTGGGATTAAAGGCGTGCGCCACCACCACCCAGCAAAATATAACCATCTTGTCACAGTGACACTTTTTTCTCTAGTACATAAAGTTATAATCTATTCATTTATCAAAAATTCTCAGTATACTATGCTATTATTTACTGTGTTCTAACTTTTATTTACTGTGTTCTAACTTTTTTTTTAAAGATTTATTATTATATCTAAGTACACTGTTGCTGTCTTCAGACACACCAGAAGAGGGCATCAGCTCTCATTACCGATGGTTATGAGCCACCATGTGGTTGCTGGGATTTGAACTCATGACCTTCAGAAGAGCAGTCAGTGCTCTTAACTGCTGAGCCATCTCTCCAGCCCCCTGTGTTCTAACTTTTAAATTTTGTTTGTTTATTTGTTTGTTTGTTTGTTTTTCAAGACAGGGATTCTTTGTTTATCTCTATCTGTCCTGGAACTAGTTCTATAGACCAGGCTGGCCTCAAACTCAAGAAATGTGTCTTCATTCACTTCCCAAATGTAGATCAAAGACATATTTTATTGTATGTAAGTATGTATATGTAAGGGTCAGAGGACAACTTGCAGGAGTCAGTTCTCTCCTTTCCCACGTGGGTCGGTCCTGCTGAGCCGACACAACACCTGAGACTGCTTTAACACACTCAGATAACCTGTCTTTAGGTGTCTGGCCTTGCTGGTTACTCGAAGCCTCTAGGGTTCTGTGATGTAAACTGATTTCCTTCTGAGCTAGTCCTTCTATTTCCTTGGGTCAAGTAGATGAGAAATAACCTAATCTTACCCATCAGCTTTCTGATTTTCTTTTCTTTAGCTTTATTTTCTTACTATCCTCCCTTCCTCTGTTTCTTTCTTGTTCATTTTTCCTTTTTTGAGGCAGATTCTCTAAAGGATTGTCCTACCTTCTGGAGTGACCAGCTCTAGCTTGCATATTTCTGTGTTAGTAAGTTTTTCTCTTCTTTTTGCCTGTGTAAGTACAGGTTCTTTCTTGTCTCATTTTCTCTGTAGAATTTCAAAATACTAGTCTGGTCTCATACTATAATACAAATAGGACTTAAATATAATTACTAAAAGCTATTGGAAACATTTTTTGGAGGGTTCTTTTTTTGTTTGTTTGTTTTTGTTTTTTGTTTTTTTGTTTTTTTTTTTTTT
>JADRCD010228152.1:0-12666 GCA_019843815.1 Montemys delectorum | reverse complement strand
TTTTTTTTTTTTTTTTTTTTTTTTTTTTTTTTTTTTTTGTCTTTAAGTATATAAAGGCCTAAAGTCACTTGAAATAATTTCCCACTGTGATTAAGTTAAGTTACCAAGTTGATATACCAAGTTCTTTGCTTCATATTACTTTGGGTTTCTTAGGGTTATTTCTTAATTTCTTTTAATTTAATTCTGTTTTATAATTGAACATAGAATTTATTTTTAGTTATTTGTATATGTAGGTGGGAGAACGTTGTAGACATGAATGAAGTGCCTCAGGGGGCCTCACCAGAGTTGGGATCCCCTGGAGCTGGTGTGACAGGCAGGCCATTGTATGCTAAAATGGATGTGGCAACCAAGCTGTGTTCTCTGGAAGAGTAGTGGATGCTCTTAGTCACTGAGCAACATGTCTTGTTTAGCCTCAAGTGTACATTCCTGCCTCTTCTTCCCTTTATTTCTACCCGGGTTTATTGTGTCTTTAAAGTAGACTCCTGTCTTGCTGCACTGTACTTTGTTCATGGTCTTCATTTAGTTTCCTTTGTCTCTTACCACTTTCTGACACTAGTATGATACAGGTTCTTTGACTTCTAGGATGTATGTTTGTGAGAGTGGGACCTGAGATGTGCCAAATAAATGCAGAACTCAGTTTCAGGATCATTCGCAGGAGTTTTGTAACTCTCCTTTTCTTTTTGAGCACAGGTTATCCAGGCGGTTTATTTTACAAATACATTATTTGGTCATCTGTTATTTAACATCACATAGAATGGCATAGGATAACTGATATAGGAAATATAGCAATGTTAAGACCCCTGAGTTCTGAACTGTGCGCAACTGCATGTACAAAGATGGAAGAGAAGATAAAGAAAGTCTGTGGTATCTGCTACTGTTTCAGGAGAACAGTGTTAGTCAACAAGCAGCTCAGAACTGATAGAGGCATTATCCAAGAGGATGGGTACCTAACATTCTGTCGAGCTACACGTTGTTTTATAACCAATTTATATATTTGTGCAAAATTGTGTGGTAAAAGTCACTAGGTCATTGAGAGAATCTGTCTTAAAAAGCTAAAAGTGTAAAAACAAGCTCAGCATGGTGTAGTACACCTGAAGTCCCAAGTATAGCTGGAAGGAAAGGTGGGGCAGGTCATGATTGGGGAAGGATCCTTGAGTCTGACTTTCAAGTCTGGGCAACATAGTGAGACACATCACAACAGTGGACAAACCATACACATATGTGCACACATACATTTATACAAGACTGGGAAAGGAAAGGAAATCATAGAGTACGTGAGCAAACGATATTGGAAACAGTATCAACACTTCTCAGTGATCTATAAAAAGGAACCTGATAAAAAGATCATAATTTTTATACATGGTAAATAGTGAAGAAATATATAAACATAGAAATACATATGGAATTTTAACTAAAAAAAAAATAAAAAGATTATGGGCTATGCTAGGCAATGCCCAGTCACTGCCTATAAACATCCAGGACAAGAGGGTCTTTCCCAGGTCTGTAGTTGAGATTCAGCCAAGAGAAAGAAGTTCTTATTACTGAGTGGTGGATTTGTCTAATACCAGAAAGAAGATGAGACTAGGCAGCCAGCTGTGGTGGTACACTCCTTTAATCCTTGGAGTTGGGAGGCAGACAGGTGAATCTCTGTAAATTGAAGCCAAATTGGTCTACAAAGTGAGATCCTATTTACAAACAAACGGACAAGGTTATAGGTTTGCATGGAGGGAATGGGTGGGTCAAAAGTTGCAGCCTCTGTTTCTAGCTAGGTGCAGTCTCTGTGTTCACTTCTTTCCTGTAGAAATTGAAGCATATGGTAGCTCACATCTTTAACCCTAGCACTTACGAGGCAGAGGCCCACAGATATTTATGAGCTTGAGGCTGGCCTGGTCTACATAGAGACTTCCAGGACAGTCAGATGTAGAGAGACCTTGTCTCAAGAAACTAAAACAACTCTCCCTCTTGTTGTATTCAGATTATTTCTAAACCATCATGCTGGAAGAGATTTCCATTCTTTAAAGCATGTGATATAATGTGATTGATTGTTCTTTCTCCTCAGATGATATGCCAATGGGGACTGCGGCCAGACGTACTTCAAATGAATTCTTTATGTGTGGAGGGTATGTTTCCATAGTTTACCACAAGAGCTTTCATCTTGGGGCTGGGGATATGCTTAGCTGGTAGAGTGCTTTTCTAGCATGAACAGAGCTGTAGGTTCACTGCAGGACCACATAAGTGAGTTCTATGGCACACCATTGTAATCTTAGCACCCAGAAGATTGGAGGGAGGCAGGACGATTAGAAGTTCTAATTTTAAACAATGGTAACTCAGTTGCTGGTCATAACACCTAGAATCCTAATCTTGTAAGCTGTATTTGTTATTGGGGGGCTTTATTTAAACTTTTATTCTTGATTTAATTTTTGTTTCACAATTTACACATATATACATTTATGTATATAACACATATACATATTATTTTGGGGGCTTTTGGTTTTTGTCTTGTTGTTCATTTGTTTTGAGTGCCTAGAACCTCAGACATAATACAGAAGCACTTCTATTGAGCTGTATGCCCAGCCCATTACAACTTGTTTTTCATTTTGAGATAGCATTTTGCTAAGTTACCTAGGCTGGCCTTGAGCTCATGGAAACCTAAGCTAACTTTGAACTTGTAGTTTGCCTGTCTTAGTCTCTTGAGCAGGCTTGCCTGCTAGGAAAAGCTTACAATATATTTCTCAAAAGAAAACAATAATACTTTTATGTGTTTATGTATGTATTTACAGTACTAGAGATTAACTCTAGAGCCCTGCCAATGATAGGCAAGTTCTGTACCACAGAGCTATATACCCAGCTCATTTTTTGGTTTTCATTTCAAAGACAGTTTGTAAGTTACCCAGGCTAGCTTTGAACTCATTCTGTAGCCCAGGCAGACCTTAAACTGGAAATCTTGTCTCAGCTTCCTAAGTCGCTAGGATTACAGGCCTGTGTTACTAAACCCATTAAAACAAAATTTCCTTATAGTAACAAATGCATAAAATTGATCCTCTTAAGTACTTTGACACTTATAGTGAAAGAGTTAAATATATTCTCATTGTTCTGTAGCTTGGTTAACCCTGGCACTCAGTAGAGTGACAGACGTTGCAACCCAATTTCTTCCACTTCCTGGGAGTATATAGTTATTTATATATTGTGTGCCCATTGACATTGGTTTTATAAATCATGTGATTCTGTCAACTAGGTTCTGCATAACATTAAATTTTGATTTATAAATCTAGTATAGTAATGCAGAATTGTGTATTTGTCCACATGTTACCTATACCTTTATAGACTCCCCTTCTTTTTTTGAGTCAGGTTCTCTCTGTGTAGCTCTGGCTACTTTGGAACTTGATTTGTAGACCAGGCTGGCCTCAAACTCACGTAGATCCTCCCACCTCTGTCTCCTAGTGCTAGAATTAAAGGCGTGTACCAACACACCAGGCCTACCTTTGTTTTTATGGCTTCATATTACTGTCTAGTAGCTTTTCGGTTTACAAGCCAGTCTTACTAACTGATCTCCAAGAGCTCTCCTGTCTTTTAATTGCAACCTTAAAAAAATTTTTTTTCCTTTTAACATAGAAAGAAGGTTTTATAGGCAGTAAATTGCCTCTGTTGTGGGAAATAATAAAAAAGAATCCACACTATTGCCAGCAAGGCACTGGCGGGCAATGGCCAGCCTGTTCTCATCTCATGGAAACTCTCTGACTCCGAACTCTGAGATCTCTCCTTCCAGATCACTAAGTTCCCACGGTGGATCGTTACCACGCCAGCCCCATGCTTCAAAACTCCCACGGCCTTTTGGGGTGCACATTAGGCAAACCCACGCTTTGCTGGCCTTACTTTCTCTCTGGAACCCAGATGAGCCTCGCATGAAAAAAAACATCACACTAACTTAGTTAAGAAACAATAGTAACCCAGTTGCTGGTCATAACAATTAGAATCCTAATCTTGTAAGCTATATTAAATCTAAATCCTCTGGCAGATTCGCCATCGAAACCAGGAGACACTAGTAGCTCCATCTTGATCTCTTCCTGTCGCTGTCTAAAAGCCCCATATCTCCCTCCTGCCTCCTCTCTTCCTCTGTCCAACCTGGAAGTCCCGCCTACTTGCCCAGTGATTGGTTCCTTTATTCATTGGGGAAGGTTCACAAGAAGGCACCTGAATACTGACTCCTTACTCATTCCAGACACCTCCAGGGAAAGCAGAATAACATCAAAATCCAAACAGCACCAGGGCCATGCACAACACTCATCTTAAAAAGGCGGGGAGGAGGGGCTGGAGAGATGGCTCAGTGGTTAAGAGCACTTGCTGTTCTTCCAGAGGTTGAGTTCAGTTCCCAGCAACCACATGGTGGCTCCCAACCATCTGTAATGGGACCTGATGCCCTCTTCTGGTGTGTCTGAAGACAGCTACAGTGTACTCACATAAATAAAATATATAAACTTTAAAAAGAAAAAGAAAAACAGGAAGTCATTCCTAGACATTTAAAAATTTTTAGAAAGTTATTTATTTGTGTGTATGCATCCATTGTTCAGTAATAAAAACTGTGTGAGCAAAATTTGAATGTATGCAGAAAGTAAAAAAAGCTAGTTAGCCTATTTGCTTCCTTCCTTCCTTTTTTCCCCCTTATTTCTTTTTTTTGTTTTTTTCTAGACAGGGTTTCTCTGTGTAGCCCTGGTTGTCCTGGAACTCACTCTGTAGACCAGGCTGGCCTCACATGCAATGATCTGCCTGCCTCTGTTTCCCAAATGCTGGGTTTAAAAGCTGTGCACCATCACCACCCAGCTATAAAAAGTTTTCTTAATATAATAATCTTAAATTATTAAAAGTGTAGTAAACAGTGGGGGCAGTACATAAGAGACACCTGTCCCTACCCCCCAAACTCCTCAGATCATCCTCTGTGGTGTGACTAATGTTTTAAGTAGGTGCCATCTCTTCCTGTGTTGCAAGTGTGATAGGTAAGCAAAGCACTGGGGACTGTACAGGCAGAAGACCTGCCTTCCCACTTCCCACATCTCCTGAGTACCGAGTAATATGCTGGATGCAGTTCATTTTTAAGAGTTTTGCTGGAGCTTCAGAATTTCCAGACTACAGCAGTGAGCAGCAAACAGTTAGCTGCAAATATTAATTCACCTTATCCTTTAATGTGGGCCTCCTACCAGCTGTATGCCTGTGAGTTACATAATGTATTTTCAAATTACAATTTGTGAGAGTTCCTTGAGAATGCTTACTTCATTTATAAATGGACTTTCGTAAACATTCCAGTCATCTTTGCTTTTGAATGTCCTGTTCTTTACTTGGCATGAATTTCTTTCTTGTATAGTAGAGAATAACAGAATGTAAGGAGATGAAACCATTTCACCAAATGGTGAGCTTTTCTTCTTGGTGCAGAAGAACTTTTTTTTTTTTTTTTTTTTTTTTTTTTAGATTATTGATGCATTTCTTCTTTTTCCTCTTACTCCTTGTCCTCCTCTTCTGCTGTGTGTGTGTGTGTGTGTGTGTGTGTGTTTGAGACAGGGTTTATTTCTCTGCTCCTGGCCTGGGACTCAGAGATCCGTCTGCCTCTATCTCTGCCTCTGCCTCCTAGGTGCTGGGGGTTAAAGGCGTGGACCACCCTGGCCAGCTTTGATAGAGTTTTTAGCGCTCAGCATGTGTATGACTGCCAGAAGAGTTCTTGACAGATGTGAGTTTGGATTACATGGTTTTTGGTTTTGTTTTGTTTTTTTAAAAAAAAAAACAGGATTATTTCTTATTCACATTTAAAAGTGATTATTTGCCTCTCTAGAACTTTCTCTAAATATCACTAGCAGATCAACTGAAAGAAAATTAGTCTGACTACTCTTCCTTTCTTAAATTATGGTGGCAGGCAGTGTCAAGCTACTGTGTCCCCTCACAGTGAAACAGCCCCAATTCCAGTTCCTACTCAAGTAAGGAATTATCAGCGCATAGAACAGAATCTTATATCCACTGCCAGCTCTGGCACCAATCCACATGGTTCTCCAAGGTAAGCTAGTATCTTCCTTCTTTTTATTTGTCTAATAGGTTTTTGTTGTTGTTGTTGCTGATACTCAAAAGATTGTGATGAATATCATACACATGTGTTTGTCTAAAAGTGTAATTGCTGAGGAAGAACTTGGGCAGGAGATGTAGCTTAGTTATATATGCATGCCTACCAGACACAAAGCCCTTCATTCAGTTACAAACACTGTGTACACTGTGGTGTACTTGTATAGTACTGAATGGCACAATGTGAGTAGTTGAAATCATGTCATCAAATCTGAACTTTTCCTGTCATTGTAGAGGGACTTTTTTTTTTTTTAGTTTAAAAAAATAATTAAGGGGCTGGAAAGATGGCTTAGCGGTTAAGAGCACCAATTGCTCTTCAAAGGTCCTGAGTTCAATTCCCAGCAACATCATGGAGGCTCACAACCATCTGTAATGGGATCCAGTGCCCTCTTCTGATGTGTCTGAAGAAAGCTACAATGTACTCATATTCATAAAATAAATAAAATAAGTCTTAAAAAAAAGAATAAAAATATAACTAGGCAAGATAGCACACATATTCCTGTAATCCTAGCCCTTAGGAGATATAAGCAAGAGGATCAGAAATCCAAAGCTATCCTTAAATACAGGAGCTCTTGTCTCAAAACAACAACAAAACTAGCCAGTCCTGGTGGCATGGTACCTTTCATTCCCCCACATTTGGAAGCAAATGGATCTCTTGAGTTCAAGGCCAACCTGGTCTACATAGCAAGTTCCAGCCAGCCAGTGAGAGAGTGAGACCCTATCTCAAAACAAAACAAGGGGGAAAATAAGGAAGAAGAACTAGTTTGATAAATAACATTTCTATTGTGGTGGCTCATGACCGTAATCCAACCACTTTAGAGACCAATGCAGGAAGGTTGACAATGTAAGGCAACTCTGGGCTACATAGCAGACAGAACAGGACGGGACAACAGCTTTCAGCCTCAGCGGGTTACTTTTATGTGCTGTGTACTTACTCTACATCTGAAACCTCTGAAGGTGGTGTAAAGAACAACTCCATGATCAAAATAAAAAGATGTTCAGTGCTGACAGACTTCACTAACTTTCTAGAAAACAAAAGGGATGGAAGCCAGCCTCCTCAGAGCAGCAGAGTGAGTGTGTTCAGGGTTCTGACAGAATGGGCATCACTGCATCCCATAGAGGCCTAAATCTCAGTGAACTCAGGTAGCATGGAGAGAGGAACTAGCCCTTCAATTCTGGCAACTTGTGTTAATGTATCTATATGTAATTAGATACAGAGTCCTCATACACGGTTTTGCATATGGCGTGGCTTGTTGTTGTACCAAAAGGTGATAAGTAAGCAAGTGTCTGCCAGTGTTTCCATACTAATTTATTATAGTCCACCTATGACAATAAAAGTTATGGAAGCTAGGTGGTGGTGGTGTACACATTTAATCCCAGGGAAGCTGAAGCAGGCAGATCTCCATGAGTTCAAGGCCCACCTCGTCTACAGAGCAAGTTCCAGCACAGCCCCTGCTACGTAGAGAAACCCTGTCTCAAAATCAAACAAAAAGAAAGTTTACAACTTCTATTCAAATGAGTAACAAAGCTAAGTCTGACACAGAGAAGTTTCCAAGATATAGTATAAAATGAAAAAATTGTGAATTTTGGGTCTGTTCATAGAGCCCATAGGTCAAAACTTTGATAATAGGACTAGGACATGGTTTGCTTTTCTCATTGTGTTGATATATGCATTGATGGTGAAGAAAGCCAGAATGAGTAAAAACTGCTTGTGTCTTAACATGAATCAAGGTAATAACCTGCAGGTGTACTGTCTCTGTGATCTTTACGACCACATACAAAGGAATGTCCTCATCTAAGCAGCAAAAGCTACTCTTTGAAAATCACGACCCTAGGGGAGATATGCTACCCAGTATGCTAATGAAGCATGTTTGTAATAAATTAAGTAGTTGCCATAGGAAAAGCATTGCATGATTGGGTTGCCAACTAAACTAGCCCCCTTTTCACTGAGCACTCTTTATTTTAAAGAATGACAAACTATGGTATGGGAATAGAGCAGCCATTTTGTCAGAAATGAACTAAGTTTTTCTACTTGGAAGAAAATAATGAGGATAAATACCAATAATGAGTTTTCAAACAAACCAGACCTCTGGAAAACATACTCACCACTGTAATGCTGACAGGTATTGTTAGTTTTTCCTCCCATATTTCTGCTTGATTGATAGTGACAATTTTTTAGATTTGTTTTATTTTACATGTATGAATGTTTTGCCTACATGTATGTTTGTGTACCACTTATATGCCTAGATGTTATTGGAGATCAGAAGAGAGTGAAGGTGTTGGATTCACTAGAACTGGAGTTATAGATGGTTGTGAGCTAACATGTGGGTGCTTGAACTCAAACTCCTGTCTTCTACAAGAACAAAAACTGCTCTTTAATAATTACTGAGTCATCTCTCTAGCCACATACAGTGATATTTTGATATAAATGTGGCCTTTTGATACTGTATAATATGTCAGTGTTTAGAATATCTGCATAATTCAGTGAATCATTATTGTCCAAATTGTGTTAAAAATTCTGCACAAATTAAAGATTTATTCAAAGTGCTGATACTTTCCAGAAGAATGAACTGTAATGTAACAAAGTACAACATTCACGATAGCTTCTGAATGTATCTAACTCTTTAGAATCCACTACTTGCTGCTATCAAAGAAAAGCAACACAGTTATCTGAAAAAGCTTCCAAAAGAGTTTTGCTTTTCTAGGAGGTGTCTTTGTAACTTTGGGTCTTCTTCATATTCTTTACCCAAAATAATATAATGTATAACAACTTGATTGCAGGAATAATAATAAAAATTCATATGTCTTCTATGAAGCAAGATATTAGAGATTTTCAGAAGTATAAAATACCATGCTTCCCTTTTATTCACTTTCTTGGGAAATATATTTACCTTTTGTAATCTTAGGTTAAATTTAATATAATATTTTTTAACTTAAAAGCTTTGTTTATATATAGCAAATAACAATAGATAAGTTAATTAAAACTATTGGAAGCTAAATTGTTTTTCAGAGCATAAAAGAAACTAGACCTGAGTCCAGACTAACAGTGATTAGTATGCCATGTGACACTCAGAGGTTAAAAAGCTAATAGTAGTGTTGGTTGCATTCAGGGCATTAGTGAGCTCTGAAAGGATCACCAGTAACTGAGAGTGGTGGTGACCATCATAATGAGATAGGAGAAGCTCGGAGACTTGGGTAGAAGAAGAAAAGAGAAGAAACCTCCTCCTCCTCCTCCTCCTCCTCCTCTTCTTCTCCCCTCCTCTTCTTCCTCCTTTCTTCTCCTCCTCTCCTTCTTCCTCCTCTTTTTCCTCCTCTTCATCATCTTCTTCTCCTCCTCTGCCTTCTCCTCCTCTTTTTTTTTTAATTAATTTTTTTTTTCTGAGACCAGATCTCATTATGTAGTACTAGAACTCATTATGTAGCCCAGGCTGTCCTGGAACTCATTCTATCTGCCTCCACCTCCTAAGTTCTAGAATTAAAGGCATGTATCACCACAGCTGGCTCATTTTACATTTTTCATTTTTGCTCCTTGTAACCATTATGTGTCTTCCACATGGAATGCTGTCAAGAGTTATCAGGAAAAAAAGTATCAGAAATAAAGTTCTGCCCCAGGTCTTATCAGATAGGAACTAATTCTGTTTTTCTTTTCAGATCTGCAGTAGTACGAAGGTCTAATACCAGCCCCATGGGCTTCCTCCGGGTTGGGTCTTGCTCCCCTGTACCAGCAGACACAGTGCAGACAGGAGGACGAAGACTCTCTACTGGCTCTTCCAGGCCTTACTCACCATCCCCTTTGGGTGAGGAGAATTGAATGCAGTCAGTTAAAATCTATTTCTTCCCTGTAAAAAATCTAATAAAGTACATTCTCAGGCTCATGAAACAGTGCTTTTAAGCAGATTGTAAAACATCTGTGTGCTGTATCCTTCTCCCAACTTCACCTTAAAAGTCTGCATTTGAACCTGCGGGTAGCTTACCAGTTGCTTGCCAGGGAGGCATGAAGACTGGAGTTCAGATTCCTCAGAACCCACAAAAATGCTGGATGGGTTTGGTGACCTACCTGTAATTCTAGCCTTAAAAGGCAAAAAAAAGAACTTCTCACCTGCTTATCCCTAGCAAGCTAGTGGCTTCTGCATTTGATTGAGAGACTGTGTCTCAAAGAATATGGAGGAAGAGTAATCAAGAGACACACAGAAGCCAGGCGGTGGTGACACCCGCCTTTAATCCCAGCACTTGGGAGGCAGAGGCAGGCAGATTTCTGAGTTTGAGGCCAGCCTGGTCTACAGAGTGAGTTCCAGGACAGCCAAGGCTATACAGAGAAACCCTGTCTCAAAAAAAAAAAAAAAAAAAAAAAGAGACACACAGGAGCTGTATGATGACTGTTAGAAATACAAGAATGTGGGCTGGAGAGATGACTCAGCGGTTAAGAACACTAACTGCTCTTCCAGAGGTCTTAAGTTCAATTCCCAGCAACCACATGGTGGCTCACAACCATCTGTAATGGGATCTGACGCCCTCTTCTGGTGTGTCTGAAGACAGTGACAATGTACTCACATATAAACAAAATACTGGAAACCATAGCCAACCGAAAAATGAACTGCATTTTAAGTGAAACTAAACACAATTCAGAAGTCAGAGTATATTTAAGGGACGCTGAAGTACCCAGGCTGTAGTATCTCCTACTCAAAGTACTGAGACAGTTTGGAGGCGGTACAGAAACACCTCATTTGTAGTCAGAGATCGCTGTTCCTGTGTTTTTAAAAGTTTAGGGACTGAGAAGTTGGGTCAGTGGGTAAAGTACTTTCCATTTAAGCATGAAAATCTAAATTGGAATCTCCAAAACCCATGTAGCAGCAGCATGCATCTGTAACCCCAGTACTAGGGGAAGGCACAGCAAGTGGACACCAGGGGCTGGTTGGCCAGCCCTGGGCTCCAGATTCAGTAAGAGACCCTGTTTCAGGAAAACAAATAAGAGAGTCAGAGAAGATAGTATCAGTCTTTGGCATCCACATTTATACACCACATAAAAGAAAATTTAAAGACCCTGTTTTTAGTTAAAAAAAAAAATCTTCAAACCAAATTTTGGCCTCCCTTCACCCCTGCAGGAGCCACTGAGCATGCTATGGTCCACAAAGACAAGATCCAGATCTTATTCTTAAAGCTGAGAGGGCCCGTTGCTTTACTACTTGGCCAGATTCTTTCCATTGTACACCTGTCTTTGTATGAGCACTATGAAACCTCCTTGCTTATGGCAGTGTATGTTCATAGGGATGTGGAGAATAAGAAGGTATTGTATATGTAGGAGATTGTTTGGGGAACCAACTGTAAAGGCCAAGAGAAGAAGGGTCAAGGGGAAACAGGGAAGGCTTTAGACCAAGGTGTAGAGCTCATACCTTGGAGAGAAAGGAAACATTAGGAAAGAGTCTCAGACTATAACAAGGTCTAAAAAGTTTTATCCAGACTACAAGAATAGCCCCTAGCACTGAGTTTTCAAATGAATTCTTGGACCTTTTCAACAGGCATAAATTTGTCGTTGGTTGGTAGCAGCCCACAGGAGCCCGACCTTCATACAAATGTGATATATAAGGACTACAGCTGGCTTATCAGTCAGCTGGATCCTGCAACCCCACAAGCCTGATTTACTCAAACTCTGGTACCTCTGCTTTATATACCTACTGTTGGGGGAATTTATTTGGTTTTGGTTATATAATACTTTTTAAATTTCAGCCTTCCTGGCACCTAACACATTGATTAGATACATCAAATCTTTGCTAATTAGAATTATGTAAACTATTACAGACCGAGCAGCTTGTGTGTGTGTTGCCCATTTCTGTCTTTTATTGGTTTTAAGTAATTTTTTTACTTTGTTCATTCCTAGTTGGTACCATTCCTGAACAGTTTAGTCAGTGCTGCTGTGGATATCCTCAGGGCCATGAAGCCAGGAGTAGACACTCCTCAGGTATGAAGACACATTTTATAATGAGTGTATTTGAGTTATATTTTTTTAGTTTTATCAAAAAAAAATAGAATTGATAGGAAATATTCCCTTTCCTATACTGTTTTTTTTTCTGTACTTTTTTTTTTTAGAATTTTGGTTTAATGTTTTTTAAAATATATTTTATATCCTTGTGATTATAAGATTTTTTTATAATAATTAGCCTTAAGAAACCAAGGGAGGCCGGCAGTGGTGGCGCACACCTTTAGTCCCAGCACTTGGGAAGTAGAGGCAGGTGGATTTCTGAGTTTGCAGCCAGCCTGGTCTACAGAGTGAGTTCTTGGACAGCCAGGGCTACACAGAAAAACCCTGTCTCAGGGAGGAGGGGGGAGAGAGAGAGAGAAACAGAGAGAGAGAAACAGAGAGAGAAACAAACCAAGGGCCTGGGTGTGTAGCTCAGTTGGTAAGGTACTTGCCTAGCATGCACGAAGCCGTGGGTTCAGTCCTCAGCACCTATAAAACCATGCCAGAACTCCAGAGGATTAGAAGTTCAAGGTCATCCTCAGTTAAATAGAAAAGTTAGCAGCCAGTCTGGGATATATGAGACTATGTCCAAAAAAAAAAAAAAAAAAAAA